>VXCM01001398.1:178149-213514 GCA_014773175.1 Lucifuga dentata
GAGAGAGAGAGAGAGAGAGAGAGAGAGAGAGAGAGAGACGGGAGCTACTAGTTGAGCGTCCCACGACAGTTCTCTGTTCCACACAGGCAAGGAATCTTGTTCTCCTCCAGTGGGAACTTGTAGTCGTAGGTGATCTCTTCGTTGACGGCAATGGCTTGCTTGGAGTAGATCACGATCTTCTTCTGGGACTCTATGGTGATGACCTTGGCGTAACAATTTGGCTAGTGGAGGAGAAAAGTAAGCGAGAGAGAGAGAGAGAGAGAGAGAGATCAATGAGTAAAAGCTCGAAATGCGAATCGCGACAAACCTGTCTGTCGGAGGCTTTTTACACTCACAGTGCAGCAGTGGTTGATGAACCGGGCCAGGTTACCACACTTGGTTGCGTCTATGATGGTGTCGTGGTCCACTCTGAACAAGTAGCTGCTGCCGATGCCCTGCTGAGCATAACGCTTCTCTCGATTGTCAGCAACCATCTATAAATACAACACACACACACTCGCTGTTTAAAATACATTTGACAACATGGATCAGGAGCGCTTCCTCTGTGGCTCATGTTTAAAGTTTATAACGACCTCTGAGGAATTATAATGCACTATGATCACTTCTTAGATCTCCCTTTGAGACTGAAAGGTTGTTTCACACATTGCTACTCATAACTCTATTATAATTCATTACAAGTGGCGTGCTAAACCGTTTGTATGAGTACAATGAAACCAGTTATACTTTTTAAAGCAATAGTTTCCAAACTGGAAGCATACCTGTCTGATGTTTTGACCCACATACTCGATGACCATCTCGTCTGCAGCGATGGGCTCCATGGCGAACAGGCCCCATTCGTGGATCCTACTGCGTCCAAAACGAAGCTTCTTCTTACGGAACTGCATAAGAACAAAGGAAAAAAAAAAAGAAGTTTTCTAATGGCCTTGATGAATATTATTGAACTATTTCTTCTCTGAAATCTGTCACTTTGAAATGATGAGATTAGGATTAGGATCTTTGTTAAATTTTACTGAAAATTAAGTGATGGAACAGCTGGAATATCACATTATTAGCTATTGGCTTTGGAAGTTTTTCTTGACATTAGCACGTTAAAGGAAAAAAATACAGGCGTCCTGTCATGCCTGGTGTGAAAAAATATTACCTTATCAATATACAGTTTACACATGCATATATTGTCCACAGAAGGTTTCTTTGCAGATTGTCACTGCATTTATTACAGATCAAAAAAAACAAAAACAAAAAAAAAACAAAACAAAACAAAAAAAAAAAANTGCTGGCTTTTCTTTTTTTTTTTTAACTTTATTGATTTTCAGTGAACAAAAACATCAACTCACATAAGAACTAGGGGAAAAAAGTGGTCAACTCCAAGCCATTATCTCTTTCAGTGTCCTTATGTATCTTCTCTCAGTTCTCTTTGTTTCTGTATGGTGTCCATTTCTTCCACTTTTCCTCCATCTGGGTTTTCTGTAGTCTTGCTGTGTGTGTCAGTTTTCCATCCAATAAATTTCCTCAACAATCTGTAACCAATGGTCTCGAGTTGGGAGTCTGTGCTGGCCTTAAACACACACCAATATATTAAAGCTCTAATATGTGTTTCCAGCTTTTGATTTAGCAGCATTTCTTAACTACATGAAGTTCTGTTCTCTCTAATAGTCATCTACTTCGGTTGACAGTAACTGAACTGAACTAACAATACGTCTCAATAAAAATACAAATGGCTGTAGTGTAGACTTGATGATTGCTACTGTAAATATCGCCATAAAAGGTAATTACAGGGAGCGAGAGAGAGACAGGCCCTCCGATACCACACGCTCCTGAAACAGCAGCATGAAACATCAGTTAAGTGATATTTAAAGACTGTTATGTTTCCCTTAGTCACTCGCGTGATACATACACACTTAATGCTCTCGTGATGTAATTGCCTTGTATTCCGCAATAAGTTGATCTGCTGCTAGTGACCTTACGTTGTGCAATACCATGTGTGTACTGTTGTTCTTCGTTTTATTGTTTATTTATTTATTGTTTGCTTATCTTGCATATTGAGCCAGGAAAAACACATTTTTTTTTGTTCTGCTGTGCACACTTGGATGTATGGTCTGAATGACAATAAAGTTTGCTTTAACTTTGACTCCGCCAGCCTTATTTACTGCTAGTCTTGGCTAATTTATTATTGCAGCAAAGCTGGTAAATCTGATGCAAAAGTTACTAAGAGAAAACTACTACAATGTGTTAAAAATGTTTTAAAACAATGGCAGCAAGTTTGTACTATGACATTTTTAGCTCAGAATACCGCCACAGTCTCATCAGACCTTTGACTTGAGGGACTTTACACAGAGTTTCATGGCAATACTCAAAGCGTTTTGTGCATCATGGGCGTTGCTGGCGGTACCTTGAGCTGGTTGAGTTTGAGCAGGTCAGAGTCCATGACAGCTGGAGTGCCAATGACAGTGAGGAGACGGCGCTGCTCTGATCGCCTCTCTGACAGCAGGCGGTTCGTTCCCTGATGGGGACAGACAGCAAAGAGCCACTGGCACATTATCACCTCATCACATGGCATTGAAAGTAAACAGACTGAACCAGAGAAACACTTTGACCACAGGCTGCAAAAGGTTAATTTGGGTGAACGTCATTTGAAACCAGACTAAAGAATCAGAAAGAGGAAAGCACGGCTCGGTTGTACAGCATATGCAAAACTAAATTTAGAAACAACTCCTTCATCATTACGTACAGTTCGTTATAAAGCATTATTCAACCACCAAAGGCTAAATAAAGACAATGAATCAATCTCTTTCATGTGAGATCAACAAATTAATACATCATAGCCACTCATGAAAGCACTAAAATGACTCATTACTGAAAATGGCAACCAGATAAAGCTGAAAGGTTTAAAGATAAAAGAGTTAAGTAAGATTAGATGATAAAAGACATATTTATTACAAACTGAATAAAACCAAATGTATAAAGCTAAATTTTAAGCAATGATTTAAAAGATGCTTTTTTTTAGCCTCTTCCTGAGGTCTTTTTCAGATATAAACAGACACTTAAAGGACCATACTGGTGGTTTGACCCCAATAAGTCTGACCCGAAAACACATTAGGTTACTTTCCAAAATAAAACCGTATTAACTTTTGTGTTATTTTGTTAAATCCCCGAATCTTTCAAAATTAAATGTTCAGGTGACACATGCACCTTAAAATTCAATGTTTCGCCTGCTAACCTTACGCATAATTGTGGAATGCATGGTCATATTAATTTCTCAGTAAAAGCCGTCTTTTCCTGGGACTATATTCCCTGGTGGAGACATACATTTTGTCCTGTGCAGCTTCGTGTTGGATCAGTTAAATTACGTACCTCAAGTTTATTTAAAGTCTACAAGTTGATTTTTATAGTGTGCTGGAATGAACTGAACCCAATGGCAGTCAGGAAGGTAGGAAAAGCAATTCTAAAATTTACCGCTGCAGGAGTATGTTTTTATGCGGGTTGCATATATTCAGCTAAACATGCAAAATCACTGGTATGCTCATTAAACCTGCACAATACATTTCTTAATGTTACAAAAACAAAAAATACTGTATAGTTTATAAGAATACTGTATTATTACACGTGAGAAGTCTGTGGCTGTTTCATATGGTTTGCAGTGGATGTTTACGCTGTCAACAATTGTACAATCACCAATATGTCACCTGCAACTCATGTTTTAACAACACCATCATGTTTTTTATTTTATGGAAACATCCTTATTGCTTATTCATCACCAGTCAGACAAACACCATAATCCTGAAGGACAAACCTGAGATCAGACAGGTGTGTATTATTTCATTGATAGCACCTTAAAGCTGCCGGGCGGCTTTGATCGCCCCTTATAGGATGTGTTTGGAGACATCAAAGATACGATAAACTTGTAATTGTGGAGTTGAGCATCATATTTTGTGTTTCCTCTTCAATCTTCCAGGTACATCAAAACAACAAGCTATGATCGACGATAAGACCTAAAACATGCCTGAATAGAAGGAAACACTTTTCTTCCTCTGTGGTGACAAACTGAGATACAGCACAAGACAGAATGGAAAATACATTTTGGGGGAATCCAAAACCTTCATTGCAACGCATCAAAACAGCAACTGCTTTCCCCCATAAAACCACATTCAAAACCACACCAATGCCAAATACCAGGAGCTCCTACAAATGACCTGAATAACTCCTGCACTTGTTTGGAGGCAACTTCATGTTCATATTTTCTGCGTAAACAACCCAGCAAGGAATAAATGTTTGCCTCTATGGTTATGTAAACATAGCTGAAAAAATGGCTGAACATAGCTGAAGAGAACACCAGAACACCTCAATAAAGCTTTCTAGATCTTTAGTGCCGCATAACCAGAGGCAGGTGGACTTTTTTATTCACATTTTTCATTTATGTGGCGATTAATTTTGCTGTTACTGATAGATAAGGAGAAAAGAATGAGAGACTGTGTCAAAAAGAAAAAAAAAAGTAGGAGTCTGCTTACCGAGGTGTCGATGTTCTCCACCTCCCGTATGACCTGCTCGGGCAGGTCCAGGTCCAGGTAGACGTCTTTCTCCTTGCGGCTGATAGCGTAGTAGCCCTCACTCCTGGCACAACCTGTCACGTGCTCACGAAGCTGCCCGTCTGCATTCTTCTTCTTACGCCGAGGGTTCGGTAAATTGGTGAGTGCAGCACAAAGGTCAAGGGCGAATTACAAGAAATCACATAATACACTAATTTCATTTAAAAATAATGAAATAGTTGTTAAAGGACCATGCCACCCATTTTGCATGTTTGAGCCTAATATATTAAATTTTCATACATACTATATTAATGACAATTATTTCCCAAAGGATAAAATTGTAATTCAGATTTCCTATATTCCATATTTTGTAAAATCTCTTAATTTTTCAAAATCAAATATTCAAGCGATATACCCACCTTAAAAATTGATCTTTTGCCTGCTAATAGTTACACAGCCTTATGAAGTCACGTTCATTTAAATTTTTCGATAAACACAGGTCTTCTTTTTGGACTATATTCCTCGGTGGAGACACACATTCACTCTGCGCTTTTTATTGCGCTTAAACGCTAAAATTACAAAACTTCAAAAATAACCTGAATACACATCGTGTTCACGATGGATTACCTATCCTAAGAATGTTTCAAGTATCAAGAAGTTGATTTTAATAGCATACCAGAATGAACTGAAACCAGTGGTGGTCTGGAAGGTAGGGGAAAACAAAATGTAACTCACCATTCCAATAGTATGCTTTGGGAAATGATTGTCAGTAACTTTATGTGTATGAAAATTGAATATATTAGGCTCAATNTAGTATGCTTTGGGAAATGATTGTCAGTAACTTTATGTGTATGAAAATTGAATATATTAGGCTCAATCATGCAAAATGGGTGGTATGATCCCTTAATACTTATTAATTGAAAACAGCAGTGGGTCATTTGGACACATTCAGGCGTCATAGTGAAAGCAGATGGCGGTGAGTGATAAGGATATTGGTGTGGTTGACCCAGTGAGTGTCATTGAGCCAATCAGAGCTGTGGTCGTCCTGCAGCAGCTTCTCGTAAGTCTTCTTCAGCAACATCAGGTCCTCGCCATCCAGTCCAGAGTTCCAGATGTCATACAGGATGGTCATCTGCTCAAACTCAGTACGGTGGTCGTACTTCACAGGTGTCGGCTCAGGTGCCGGGACGGGCTTTGGCCAGCGCTGGGACAATGTCACCCCTGCCTCCTGCAGGAAGAGGCGCTCGCTCTTCCTCACTTCTTCAACCACCTCATCTTCTGTGTCTGAGCTCGACAGCTCCCCGGACTCGAGCTCCTCCACGTCCACGTCTTCCTCGGAGTCCTGCGTAGAGCAACTGATCATTACTACCAAGGGAATGTGTCAACACAAATGCAGTCAAGCAGTAAGGTTGTGTTCACGCGTGTAATTTGTTGCCTTGTTCCAAACTGAAGCAAACCTTTAGTTTATGATTTAGTTTGTAAGTTTATGATTTAGTTTATGACTGTCTGTTTATGATTCACATTGAAGTCACATGAACTGATAAGAAACTTAATTAATTATATAGTTTCAGAGACCTGTTATCTTACATCATCAGAAATGCATGAACACGCAGGAGATTTTGCTTTAACGTCCCCAAACAGGTCAGATGTGAACACAGCCAAAGATCATAGATTAAAAAAAAAATTTGTAGTGTTTCCTATTCATGGGCTTTACTTGGGCAGCACGCCTAGGTAAATGAAGACCCACACAGATTTCATGGGATGACCCAGCCTAAAAAAAAAAAAAATCATCTGTGACACTGCTGTCACACATACACTGACGCGCACACAGCGAGAAGATGAACCGCGACATGTATATTTCTGTTTTTGTATACTAGTGCAGTGCCTGTTGAAAACGTGCCTGTTCATATCAGGCCGGACTTGATGGTGTGTGCTGCAGCCTGCCATTAGTGCTCGTGGAGTAGAGCATATGCTGGTGCACCCGGAGTATATCCTGCTGCCATGTCTGGAGCGTATGCTGCCGTTTGTGGACAATTTTTTTATCTTTTTACCGGCACAGCTCAATTCGAGAACAGCTCAACCAAACAACTCTGCACGTGACACTGCACGTCCTTGGGTCCTGAGCAATAAACCTCCTGAATTTCAACTTCATACAGTGCCGGATTCTAGAAATAATGGTGCCACAGACGGACGGACAGAGATTAGTTAGATGTATATTTCTATTTCAGAGAATAGAATAGGATCGTATCCGGGGGTGNGGGGTGGGGCTTGGATACACAGCGTGCCTGCCCACTGCCACAAGTAAATTTTCAACCTGTGGGAAACACTGTTTTGTGTGGCAACATTACAGAAACTTGACATTGTACCTGCTAATGATGCTTTCACACTGTTGTGACAGACTTGTGAAATGGTGTTACGCACAATGACAGTTTACAATTATGTCACATACCTCTAATTTATACTTCCTCTGTTTCTTGCCCAGCTGCTCCTTTTGTTTTTTCATGTGAGGAACCTCCAAGTTCTCCTTGTCTTTTCTTCTCCTCTTTTTACTCATATCTTTTTCTAGTTCGAAACCCTTGACTACCATGCTCTTCCGTTTTGAGGACAGAGATAGAGCCGTAGTGTGGGCCACATCCTCAGACTCACACAGCGCGCCCATCGCAGAAAAGTAGTCCCCTGTATCTACCCTGGATGGTAACGCCTCGCCAATGACCTCCTCTGGTGCTTCAAGCACGGCAGAGATGGTGTTGAGGTCTGCTGGGAGCAGGACAGAGGAGTCTTGTTTGGAGGAAGTCCTTTTTGGACCGGGTGCCTGGAGAACAGGGGGTTTGGAGTAGTTGTGCTCCATAAGGACAATTACACCCTCTGGACTCACAACCAGGGCCAACAACTCTGGGGAGAACAAGCCCTCCTCCATCTTTTGCTCCTCTGCCTCATCTGATGTCTCCGTCTCCTCTGAATCCCCAGCCTCAGGGTCCATCTTCAGGGCCACATCAGCCAACACAGACAGGTCTGTGGTTGAGGCTGAGGCCAGCTGCAGGAGGCTGGATATCCCTAGCTGCTCCCTGAATCTCAGCCTCTGCTCACTTCCTTCCTCATCCTCCTCTTCTTCTTTGAGGGACTGACAGGAGGGAGCAGAAAGGCTGGCCATCCGAGGCCTTCCTCTGGACCGTTTATTGAAAGGAGGGGGAGGAGGGGCTTCCTCATAGGCCATCCTGCACATAGAGGCGTGGTCCAAAGGCAGGTTCTGCACAGTGCGACACACCATAATAGGAGGCGCAGATTTGGGGAAGTCCTTGCCTGTACCTCGTTTACCAGATGATTTTATATGGGTGGTCTGGGGAGAAACGCTGGTGGTCTTTTTGGACTCCTCGAGGTCCTGTATGCGCCCCAAGGGAGGTACAATGAGGGCATTTCCTTCACCGGGTTTGGATGCAAATGGGAGAAGCTGAATGCCCAGAGTGGAACGAGCTGAGGGGGCTGTGGCAGGAGTGACAGGGGAGTCCGGAGGCCTGCCAGGGAAGAGGAGGGAAGATTCACCTGCCATTTGTGAGGCAGATGGGGATAGAGGTGCAGTCGTCAGTGGCGTTTTGCTGTTGTTCTCCTCTGTGGAAAATGAAACTGTTTTCCTGCGTTTCTTGAGAGGAGGGACGAGAACAACTGGGGAAGAGGGACGTGGGTACGGGGGAGATGGAGGGCGCTTGGTGGGTGCTGTTGCTGTATCTGCCTTGGTATCTTTGACTTCTGAAAAATGACAGTTTTGACAAAATTATTCAAACTGAACACACATGGATGCACAACTCTTCTTGCTGTTATGCCAATAATGCCATACTTAAGAAAAGGTGTATATTTGGCCAACTGAAGCAACTCTCCAAAGGTCATAGGTAAAACTAATTGGTAGCATCTTACAAAAACCATTACTTTTTTGCATTTGCAGTTTAAATACCTATTTAAATACCTATTTATTTACCTATGTCTTTTTTTTCTTTCATATCTTACAAAAAGTACCATGTAATTAAACTTGTATGTAACTGTCAATGAAGACTTCTGACCAACCTGCACTGATGTGTGACTTTGGAATAGCAGTTGTTCTATTTTCCCTGAAGAGAAAAATGACAATAAATTAGAGCCATGTGCCGACAAAAAGCAGCTCCAAGACGTTCAACACAGAAACCAATAAAGCATAACTAACCTGTTGTTGAGGGTTGTGCTGTCCATGGTCGACTCGTCCATGGTGTCTGGCCCTTCGCTCTCAGCCCTCTCTCCTTCCTCTTCATCCTCGTCTTCAGAAGAAGATGAAGATGACGATGCTGAAGAGGAAGAGCCCTCAGAGGACGAGGAAAGACTCTCATCATCGCTATCAGCGCTAAGAGCATCATCTGGAAGACAGAAATTAGATGCAACATTTCCTCACCAAGAGAAAACATGGAAATGTAACCGTAGCATTGAGATTTATTGTTATTTACCATCAGACTCCTTTTCGCTCTCATCTTCCCCATCCTCCTACACAGAAAAAATAATGTAGTTACACACATTTATTTCACTCAAAAATAAGCTAATTGGTGCCTACAAGAAGATCATAGTGAAATGCTGCCATCTAGCAAACAATAAATGAACAAACACTAAACGTCACAGCAACATGTGTTCTATCAAACTTGTTTTCTTAAAAGGGCCATGGCAATGAGGATCTCTGTTTTGAAATTAAAACATGTATATCAACAAACACAATAAAGTGAAATAAAAAATTGCTTCATCATATCTAAGCAAAAATCCGTCTGTTTAGGAAATGTGTTTTACTTCCTTAATTGCAGACGTTAAGACATTGTGGAAATGCAAAATTTACCTATTTGTCTACAATTTTTTAATGTCTCAACAATGTAGAAGGTAAAAAAACAACAAAAAAAAAACAGACTGATTTTTAATTTAAAAATCTTTCATCTATGATGACTGAAAACTGAAATGCCCATCGTCAATCTTAGTCAATTTATGTTTGCTAACTTGGATGTAGAAATTACATATTTTAATTTCAAAACGAAGACTTTCACTACAGTGGCTCTTTAAAATATCTGATTTTTATAAAGCTTTCATTTACACTGATATGAGTCTCAATACCAACACACTTTTTCAGTCGAGGAGCCATCGGATGTTTCCTCTCCCTCACTGCCAAGCTCCCAGGGCTTACGACTTCTGGGCTTCCTTTTCCTCCTCTTGTTGTCCCTTTCTGCTCCACGTTTGTCTGCCTCTGGACGTCCCCCAGCAGCTGGAAACAAGACGATATCTTGATAAGCGATACATGGTCCCGGTCTATTAACACCCCCCACCCCCAATTTAAAATGTAGACTCTGACTGGGCAAACCTTCATCATCCCCATCACGTGGGGTTGAGGGTCGTGGCCTTTTCATGTCTCCCTCTTCAAGCTCCTGAGGTTCTTTCCTCTTTACCTGCACAATAGGAGAGTAATTATAAATTTTTATACTTCAGCAAAAAGACAGTAAGTCCTAAGAATAGACTAAAACCATTTTGACAATTTTTTTGACAAATTTAATCCCATAAAAGTCAACGCAACACAGAACAAAATACACTCTTTCTCACTCTTTATTGATAAACATAAACCTCAGTGGTATCTTAAAAAAAAAAACCCTAAAAGGGAAAAGAAAACGTTTAAGTAGTGTTC
This sequence comes from Lucifuga dentata, assembly GCA_014773175.1. Taxonomy (NCBI): domain Eukaryota; kingdom Metazoa; phylum Chordata; class Actinopteri; order Ophidiiformes; family Bythitidae; genus Lucifuga; species Lucifuga dentata. The sequence goes on from VXCM01001398.1 coordinate 188,347, forward strand.
AGAACATCTGGTAATGGGGATACAGGTCAGATTTACCATAACTCAAATCTAAAAAAGCCTCATTTCCTCACTGCAGGTGTCCAACAGAGGCTGCAGCACAGTAGATTTTTGTTCTGAGTACACACATCCAGAACATAATTTTGTGAAGACCATCCAGAATTCCTGTCAGACTTTTAAAAGTCAAAATCTTGAGAATGAGCACATGACAATGTTGTTGAAGTAACATTAAATATCAAAGTTAAGAAACTATTCATAAATTGTGGCATTAGTTCGGTTATTTCTGGCACTGACAGACTTGCATTTATTCCTTCAGAAAAGAACTTGTGTGACTTACCAGAATGTACATAAAAATAGAGGTGTATACCATGTTGTTATTTATGGAATGAGTGTAAGCAGCCAAACATACAGTTCAGCATTTGCTGCAGTGTGATGCTTTTACCTTGAAGGAAGGCAGGCACAGAGCTCTTCGGAGAGAAAACCCCTCCATGCCACCACTCTTTGCCCAGTCCACAAGAGACATGAGAGGCTCCCGAGGACGGTTGAGCTTTTCCTCTTTTTTCTCATCATCCCGTAAACCAGACACGCTCCTCACCATCGTCTGGAAAGGCTGAACAGATATTTACAATGATCAATCACAGAGTTCCTCTCTTTATCTTCTTTGTTTTCCATATCATGATGTATCAGTAAACACTGCTCAATACTGATGGCAGCAGTCAGCTTTATAAAATGAAATTTTCCATTGCTTAATGCAGTGTGCAGAACAACTACACCATTGTTGTAGTTAATCTTCCTTACCTTGGCCTTCGTCTCCTTCCTCTCCCACCACTCGTCAAATGTAGCGAAAGCAACATTCTCCACCATCTTGCGGTTCAGATCTCTCTGCATAATGTTCTTCATTTCCTGGATGAGGGTGGCCAGGACCATCTGCACTGTGGCCTCATGTGGATTCTCAGCCAGCAGGGGCATTTCCTCCCCAGGAGCCCTGTACTCGTCTCCATCCCCGGGCAACATGGTGCCATAGCCGGGTGGGGGCATGTAAGAAGGATAGTGTGGAGGCAAGACGTGTGGTGGCCAGCCAGAATGTGGAGGTGGGATGCTGTGATGGGGATGGGGTGTAATCTGAGTGCTGTGGGGGTCGGAGTAAGTGTAGGGCATATGGGGGGGCATGTAGCGATGGTCCTGGTCATAATGAGCACCTGCCCCACTACCCTCTTGGTCCATGTATGGGTGGTGAGTGTGGGGTGGCGGCATAGAGTGGAGATGGTAGGAGCTGTAGTCTGCGGTGGCTGCCTCGCCAGGGCCTGCAGTGCTGTTGGAAGATGACATGCGAAGCTGGTGCAGACGACTCAGCATGTGTGTCTGCATCTGGAAGGACATAGGAGCTCCACCGCTGTACTGGTTCATCAGCTCCATGGACGTGGCATAGTCATACACGTGGTGAGGCATAGGAGGGGGATACTCAGGGTGTAGCTCCATGTGGGGCAAGGGAGGGATGCCTGGGGGAGGTGGGGGCTGAAGGGNGTGCGGAGTCGGAGATGGGTGGGGGTGAAGACGAGGGGTCCGTCGCTTGTGCAGGCAGGTTCGCCTGGGAAGAAGATGGAGAGGAAGCTGAGGTGGTTGGGGGCTGATGAGTGGCCACTGTTGTTATGGTGGTTTCCTCCTCCTCGTCTGAGATCTCCATGTCTTCCCCTGAGGAATGAGGGGAGGACTGAAAAACAAAAACAGAAAGGTGAATATTCTGACTTAGGATACCACTTTTCTACTCAATGAGACACAACCCACAGTAATAATCATGCTTTCCAAAGTAGCACTCCAACGATAAAGTGCTACCACAGAATTAAAAAGTGCGCTGTGGGTCAGGCCACATTAAACAGTAAAGACTAAAAAAAATTAACACACACATACAAATTTTGCTTAATTTGCACCCAGGCTGTCATCTATCATTTATATACTTATGTGAAGACATTTTATAAGCTTTCCTTTTCCTTCCTAGTCACATTCATGCTGCCACATTAGACGTCAGCACTGTTTAGTGACAATGGCAGCAAACGGAGAATCGTGCAGCAGGATTATACTTATCAGCACAAAATGCAGTTGAGACTCTACAGTTTGAATATTGCCGTGCTGCAGATTTTACCTGACTCTGCCCATTGTATGGGGGGGTGTGTGCCCCTGTTTTGCTCCGTGTATCAGCAGGTTCGGCCTGTGAAGCTTCCTCCTGCAGAGCCACGGTCCCAGCAATACCACCCTGCACCTGTGGTTCTTCTGATGGTGGAACATGAGGAGAATAGGTGGAAGAGGATGGTGTGGTTGTTGTATTTACAGTGGGACTCTTCCTATCCTCTCCAGCCTTTCCCTGCTTCCTTCCTCTGTGGCCTTCTCTGTCTCTTTCCCCTTTCTTCCTCTGGTCTTTATCTCCTTCATCCTCCACCTGATTACCACTTGTGTGCTCCCCAGTCACATCACCTGATCTGCCTCTTTGCTCTCCTCCATCTCCACGCATGCCTCTCAGCCTCTCCTCTTTCTTATCTTCCTCATCTTCCTCATCAGAGGCAAGGAAAGAGAATTTAGCCTTCTGTTCCTTTAGGAGCATCTCAATACGAGAGTCCAGGCTGCTGCTGTGGTAGGCGAATGGCAAACTCTCATTGGTCGAATCTGGCTCTGGGGAAGAGGAGTCTCGTTGAGGGGGTGGTGGGGAGCTGGAGGAGGGTGGGAGGTGATGAGGGAGAGAGGTAGCAGAAGGGGAGATAGAGGAGGAGGAGGAGGAGGTGATGGAAGAATGGGGAGGGGAAGAAGGTGGGGGNGTGGGGTGCTAGGACAGCGTTTGGGCTTGCTCCAATTCTCCTCATGGGCTGGACTGTCCTGGCTGAAGTCAAGTGTTCCGAGTGTCTCGGCCACAGCCGCTGCAATGACAGATGCTGGTGGCAGGGGAGGTGGTGGTGGAGGAGGTGGAGGCAGCACACTGTGGTGAGCTGCATTGTAGTCTTTGTCAGCTCCAGACAGAGAGCCCCTCTCCCCGAGGCCAGGTCCCCCTTGACGAGATGAAACGGCTGGTTCGTGAGGAGGGGCTGGGGCAGATTCTTTGGAGGAACTGTACGCGGAGTAAGACGATGGGGGAGGAGACATGCTGTTGGAGGAAGAGCGGTAGGAGTTGGAATTGTGTCTGGGGTCAGAGCTATTGGAGTAGTCACTGTCTCTGTCTTTATCTCTGTCTCTGTCTCGAACTCTGTCCCTGTCCCGATCGTGGCTGCTTCTTCTGCGGCTGCTGCTGCTGTGGTGGTTGTGAGAATGGTGGTGGTTGCGGTGTCTCTGGTGGCTGTGGTCACCAGACCGGGAGCCCAGACTGTCTCGCCGATAGCCCCTGTCCTCCCTGCGATCTGAATGATGGTGGGAATGATGGGAATGGTACTTGGAGGAAGAATTGTTTTCCTGTTGGTGGTGGTAAGATGACCTCCTGGAGCCAATCCCACCTGCCCCATATCTCACCCCTGAGTCTCTGTCACGGTCCCGGTCCCTATCCCTATCCCTGTCCGACATTGGGGGCTGATCATATTGGGTAGTCAGGGGTGGTGGTGGCATTGAGGAATGGTGTGCCATGTGTGGCCCTGGCCCTCCAGTGTTGGGATAAGGGGGGTAGCATGGCGGCTCATTGGGACGGTAGGGGGCAGCGGGAGGGTATATTGGGTGACCTCTGTGGTACACTGAAGGTTCCTGTGCATCCTCAGAGTAGCGAGAGACTTTGTATCCTCCAACAGAGGACGAGACAGCAGAAGATGAGGAGGAGGAAGGTAGCATGTCCTGGGGAGGGTAACCACTGCCCAAATTTCCAGCGTTGTAGCCAGGATGCCTGCAAGACAAAAATGAGGCAGAGTTTAACTTATTATTTTAAAATGACTGATATTCTAGAATAGTGAATTACAGACTCTGTACTATCTCCTTCCCTAACTATCCACTCTATCACTAGCAACTGCTGAATAATTTATTAATATGATCAATACTACTAAGTTGTTTCAATAGTCAACTAACTTTATGTTAAAACCTACCTACCTACAGAGAGTTACTGATCAGTCATTACCAACATGGATAAGATTAATAAGTTATATTATATTGTAGTTGCAATATCAAATAGCGAACCTTCCACCGGTGTATCCCGAGTCTTGTGAGAATGGAGTCCCAGATCTGGAGCTATAAGGTGTTCCCCCTCCACCCTGGGATGAAGCAGAGGAGCCTGGTGTGTAGGGACCTGTCATGGAGGAGGGGGGTGTATCTAGACGTTCACTGTAGCTTGTTTCCACAGAGCAAGGAGTGACGCTTCCTGATGAGAGGACCTGCACCCCTGCTGCCAAAACAGCGAGCTCATTGGAGAGCCGTCGCCTGATATCCGACGACTGCAAAAAGACAAAGGACCAATACTGCATAAATTAAGCATGTGTGTGTTTTCTGTTCAGTAGTTTGTCAAAATAATGTTAATTAAAAGAAATTCACAACTATCCTTATTTTGATTATCAGAAATGGCATTGGTAGTTAGTAAAAATCCTGCTGCTGAAAAGTTCAAAAGCCTCATAATTCTCATTCACATCTTAAGATATTAATTAACTGAAGCAATGATAACACTGTGACTTTACCGTGTCAGGCTGTGTTGGGGCTTGAGGCTGAGGCTGGACTCGCTCTGTCAAAGCCTTGCCTCCAAGGGGCACAGTCTGAGGAGTGTAGGACCCGTTTACGATCAGGTCGTAATACTTCTGTCTCTGCTGGCCTGGAACAAAACAAAGGCCACACAAACGTAAATGCCAGCACAGGTTGTGAAATGTGCTCACTATAAATGTAATGATCAGTATCATTCAAATTCCACTGTATTGGATTTAATTCAGTGTGTTTTACACAAATTTGCTTTTGATAAAATCAGTATTTTGGTTTTCTACTTTCATATGTTCATGGACTTGTCTGTGGTTGTCTATTATTTCAGTATTTTAACAAACATCTTAGGGCTAATTAAACCTTTAAAGTTGCATGTGTATTTGTACATGTAGATGAAAATTGATGGCAAATTAATCCTAAAAAACCTGCTGCATGTATGGCTTAATATCTGCTCTGGGTGCTGATCTTACACCACACTGCAAGCCAGTGCCACCAAAGTGTAATTTCTACTTATTAATTGTAATTTAATATTTATCTCAGCATGATATTGATATGACATGTTACAATCAAACTCACATGGTAAACAGTTAAGCTTATACTACTGACTCAAATGTTTTAGTTTCTTACAGAAAATCCAGTGATTTTTTAAATATTTTTTAATAAATTTACGCTGAAGTTTGAGGCCGTCTCCAGATGTAGCATGACTAGACTGTGTAGAAAGTTAATCACAAAATCATCTGGAAGAAGGCAGATGGCAGACTATTGAATAGAATGTTAAAACACATAAGCAAGGGAGTTTGGACAAGGGAGTTGGAACACAACTGGAGTGCCAGTGCACTAATACAGACTGGGCATGCCTTCATTAAAAATTATTTCATAAGTCATAGTGGCTACATAATGCGCTCTTGTTGACAAATTCTTCTTGAAAACTAGTTACATTTATTTTATATGTTTGTCATTTCCTTTACAATAAATTGTAAAACAAACAGTGGAGTGTATGTATCTGAGTATTCCTTTCAAGAAGCCCACGATAACTTTGTTTTTAACTTACCTTTGATATCCAGCTGAGCATGAATAATGTTGCCCATGACAGAAGTGTTGTGCAGCTGCTTGACTGTGTCCTTGGCTCCTCTGGTGCTGGTGAACAACACCCTGGCCAAGCCCAAGTGCTTCCTGGTCTTTGGGTGAAACAGGATCTCCATCTCCTCCACCTCTCCAAACTTGGCACACATTTCTGCCAAAAAGGGCTCCTTGATGTTGTCATTGAGTCTTGCAAAGGTCACCTCTTTGAGGGGTATAGGACCCACATAGAATTCATCAAGCTGTAAAGAAGAATGTTTCAAGGAGTAAGATCTTAGTCATTCATTTCAATAGACGAATTTGCTGTGTATGTGTGAATTAAAAGCAGAGTAGCTGTTCTCACCTTAAACTTGGGCACTGGCAGGGACAGCTCTGTGTATCTAGACCACAGTCTCCGTGGCCTAGGGTCCCGCAGGTCTCCCACAGGAGGAAATCCAGAGTCCTGGGAGAAAAAAAAAAATCAAACAGGTTGGAGTTTGGGAAAATGTGCAAATTCACAAAATAAGATTTCTTGTGAAAAAGCCATATCAACTTACTGGCACACTGAAATGCACTCCATCATATCTATATATTTTCTGTGTAACTCGCCGGATGGCTGGGTCCTGGACGAGTTTATAGCTCTTCCACTGCAAACTTACAGCTTTTTGCGTTTCTGCCCCACTGTCTGGATCCATCCTATAACTGAGCATCAAAGGAAATGTATGATATGGGACAGCGCAGCAGCTAATGTTTCGGAATAAAAACACAACATTTCAAAGTCACAACAACCATGATGCTCGAAGCTTTAACAGCTGAATTATTACACTGCGGACTGTAAGATAACTGATCGGAAATGCTGTTTAAAGAAAAGTTGTTTTAAGAAAAACACAACATATACATGACCGGTGGCAATAAATGTTCTTTATGGTAACCAATAAGCTGCGTCACGTCAATTAGCCAATTTCTACTTTCTTTGAGTATTGTCTGTGTCTAATAGCTTATTGGAAAAAGGAATCAAAATAAATTAATATCTGTACTGATTATCAAGGCGTTTTCAGCCTCGGGGAAGATGCTGCCTGCTGTCAAAACAATGACCTGCGCTACGTCACTGACCAGTTAGTTCAGCTAGCATCCTGATGCTAGCCAATGCTATCATGCACTGACAAAATGCAAAGAAACTGAAAATTGCAACTTCAAGACACTGTTTACCTTATGCATACATTAACTCGGGTTCCGATTTATCCCGGCAAACAACATTAACGAGCGCTCATGCTTTAGTTAGTTGACATTAATTGTTACATCTTCTCGCTTTAGCTAGAGCAAGTTAACGTTAACATAGGCTAATGCTAACAAGCAAGCACACCAAGTTTGGAGTCAAACTCTGATCTTATTCACACTCTGTTCGCACTGATAACATTTTATAGATGACAGCCAAAGTTTGCACCACCTCACTTGACTTGTTTTTTCTCTGGTTATCTTAAATTTTGTCCCCAGCTCACAGACACCTACTGCCCGCTCATCAGAAAGTAGCAATCCACCGCTACGGTGTAGGCAGCTGAGGCCAGGCCCAGGAGACGAACAAGAAAAACACTGAGTCCCTAACAGAAACGGCACATCTTCGAGTCTTTGCTGGGACAAAACCGACGAGCTAAAACGTTACCGCTATCATTCCGGTACTTAGTCAATACAAGAATGCGACTCTCCAGACGACGAAGTCATTGTTTTCACTTAAAATCCCGATATTGTTGAGAGAGCAGCCATCGCGTAACCAACCTGAAAGCCTCGCCTGTTCTCCATCAGTGTATGCGAATGCAGTCAACAATTTCTTACCGGCAGTTTCTCCATAAATCAACTACTGTTTAAAAAAAAAAAAAAAAAAAAANAAAAAAAAAAAAAAAAAAATCGCGCAAACATTTAAAATGACATTTAACACAAAAATTGGGTTAGGAATAATAAATACATTTTATTTTAAGAGATGATCATTGTAACGTGATTTACTATTTAATTTTCTATTTTGGTGAAAAGGATATTTGAATCTGCTAAATAGCAAACCCAAAGCCAAATGAAAGGAGAGGCGCTCATGTATGCTCATCACGTCCTCTGAGGCTGTTCTGTGCCAAGACAGCATCAGTAAAGAAATTCTGTACCACATATTAAACTTAAGATGAAAAAAAACTTAAACTTAAAATGATTCAATTATGTGATTACATTTTATATAATTTATGTTTAGCTTTTATTCTTACTTTGCAACATAACTTTTGAAATCGTATATTCAGTGTGTATGTGTGACACATAACTACTTATGTCCAGTGTTCTAAAAATGTATCTAAAAGCATAAAATTGAACATTGTAGGAGTTTTAGTTTTTATGAATACGTATTAAGTTAAAATGTAGCCAAATAAACAGAAAACTCTGGAAATCTACACGGGACGGGGGGAGGACATCTTTCCACGTCAAGTATAGGGGCTGCTGCATTTACACAAACACACTTTTTTTGTTTTTATTGCAGATACTATGATAAAACTAGAAACCCTTATCTCAAAAGTCAGAAGGGAAACATCTTTTGCTAATTTCGTGTCACGGCTACTGTTTTAGGATAACTCGTTTTGTCGTTTTGCAGACAAATGACTCCCACAAGAGGGCGTCATTACCTGGTCTACTCAGAAAAGTTTCCTCAGTGTATCAGCAACTTAGCCTTTTTTTTTTTTTTAATATTTTGCTGAAATCATACATAGGTAAGTCAGCTATTTTTATAATCAAACCTGAATTCAGCCCATGGGAGAAAATTATAACTTTCAGCAAAAAGAATGTCCACATACAATCAAAGTTTGTGCATGTGCAATTAAAGATTAATGCATCCTGATTCAAGAGAAACTGAAAGACCATTTAAAATACTTTGAACTTTTTTAAAAATAAAAATCCAGTATTGTTGGCTATTGACAGATAAAGGTCTAACATATGTCTGCGAGTTCCACATTTATGGAAATATGTTATATGCATCAAGTGACCTCTGCATTACAGGTGGTGGACACTTTAATCTAAATGCATTAGTAACACCTATGTAATCTAAATCCAATTTAATACACCCTTAATAATTGTGAATCTTTTGATGAGAGGATGTCAGTAAGATATTTGGAACACAAGGTAATTTCATTTTCATATTTGTGTGATTGCATTATTAAATTTTAAGGTGGTTTAAGTATAAAAATGACAACATAAAACTAAACAAAAATTGGAATTCTCATTTTGTCATCAGATCAATCAGTATCTTAAGACAGAGCTACATTAATACAAGGCAGCTGGCTAGACAGTGTCAGTCTATTTATGTTTGCCAGAGAGACTGTTTTAATGAAACCGAATCTAATCCAGTGACTGCTGACACAATCTGAATTTAAATTTAGCATGCCCCTCTCCCAGTTAAAGACCTCACCCTTTCATCTGTAGCTACCAAGATATAACAGCTTTATAGTCTCTATGTACCAGCCTGAGCTAAAATAAATTTTGAGACTTAACTAAAATACTATTACTTAAATATTCTTATTAAAAACAATAAAAGGTTTTAAATGGTCTCCAGTGCATTTTATTGTTTGCTCAGACATTCATTAGAAACAGATACAGCTTGCAAAAAACACTCATAGTATTTATAAATTAAAAATTCATTTTTATTTAAGATTACTTTAATGCTAATAGATTTCCAATGAAAACACAGCATATGCTTTCATTCATTTTAAAATGTGGTTTAACACCAATAGTGTGTTCTTTATCTGTACATTAAATTTAAAAAGCTCACTGAGCTATGCAGCTTTCAAACACAGAGTGCTGCTGATGTTTGATGAGGACAGTATAATTAGGAAAAAAAAATGTGTCAACAGATTTGATGTTGAAGAATCCTCAATCCCTCTCATAGTTCACTCAGTCATTAACACTGAACCTCATCGAATGGAGCAGGTGGAGAGAGAAATAGACAAGTTTGACACACCCAGACACAGAGAATGTTTGTTAGTGCTGGAAACACCATGAGCCGGAGCTGATGACTGCGGCAAGCGAAGCTGGAGATAACCAAGTTTAGCACTGCTTTCATTTGTGCTTGTATTGTATGTATCTGTGCAGTGAGTTTTCCTGTTCACATGGCTTTCACTTTGATCTGCTTCATCTTCATCTGCTTCTTCTCGATCTTCTTTTGCTCACGCCGCTGAGCTGCTTCCTAAAAAAATAAAATAAAAAAAATACAAAGAGCAATAGAGAAATTGAAATAGCTGAAACACAAATATTGTAAAAATCTTATTTGTGCATGTTCTTTTTATTGAGTATCTTTCTGTGGGGATTCTGGGTGGCACTTCAGATTTCTGACCTCCAGACGACGTTGCCTCTCGGGGTCCTCTTCATTCATGATCCTCTCCTTCTCGGCTCTCTTCTTTTCCTCCCTTCGTGTCTGGGCTGCCTCCTGGCGCTGGGCGTGAGTCTGCTTGAGGAAGTTTTCCTCCACTCGAGCCCGGTTTCTATCAGCTTTCTGTTTGCCCTGAATGCACAGAAAGGATAGATGGAGTTATGGCAGCTCTTTATAGGAAAACTCAAATGAGCAATTTGGTGCATTTATGAGGCACCGGTGTATGGGGATCTGGCTCACCTCTCTGTTGAGGCGAAGTTTCTTGACTTTATCAATGCTGTAGATCACCATGTTCATGAGAGGAAACAGAGTATCCATGTCTTTGGGAGAAGTATTGCCCATGCCAGGCACTGCACACACAACAAATAATATTTATTACACACATGGGTACAATCAGTCATGGGGTAATGTCCCACTTGGTAGGAGAGGGAGAATTGTTCACCATTAAATGTAAACAGCAACGTCTTCTTGGTTTCAGGAAGCTTTAGGGGCTGACCCTCTCTGAAACACAACATTGAAAAATCAGTACAACTTGGAAGGTAACAAAAACAACACAAACTAAGGAAAGGCAACATAACTTGCATGCAAAAGATTGAAAAAAAGTTAACCAGTACTTACTCTTGCATAACTTTTGGACCAGAAAATTGGTCCGAGAAATGGATGGACTCAATCTTGTCAGCATGATTGGTAATAAAATGCACCATCTAAAAACATCAAAAACAGTTCCAAGTCCAATATTAGAACAAGAGATCTCATACTTGTAGAATAAAATTACTTACCAAATAAGGAAGTCCTGTTTATAATTTTGAAACTGTGCATGAGGTGGCATTGTCTAAGAAAACTATATATGAGGGAAGTCTGGCTTCACCTTATTGTCCATCACTCCATCAGTGACCTCGCCCATCTCGCTTAGGATAGTCAGGGAGTCTGGGAGGCCATACTTGGATCCAGACTTAGGCTTGTCACCACAAAACTCACTCTGAGGGCAAAGAACAAAAACTGAGTAATACAGCCATGCAGTGATGCAGGTGGAGGAATAAGGTATATACCAGAATGAATAATTGTAGAAACAGGGACCACAAATAAAGTCAATTTGTTTAATAATGATAATACAGCGTAAAGTTGTATCACTTTGTGACAATTATGTGTGTAGTAATTGTGGATAATATTTACCAAGTCCTGCATCTCCTTCTGAAGCCTGGCCATGGCCTTCTTGGTACCCACAGCAAACACAAACGTGTCCATATCCTCATCATTAAGAGTCACTTTGACTTGCTAAAGATAGATACATGCTGATGTTTAGACACTGTTTCAAAACAACTCTGAGATTCAGTCAACTGAATCTGTGCTTTGAATTCCGCTTCACACACATTTTAATTGCTTCTTTACTGGTACATACCACTTGATCACAGGCAGGCCTCATCATCCTGGCCAGAACATTGAGCAGGTCTTGTCTCTTTAGGAACTGGGATAAACAACAAGACATATTATATAAAAGTGCAATATTCTGACACCAACCCACACCTATATATAAATATCATAATGCATCACTTCATACCTTGAGTTGGATCAGCATGCCTTCGCAGCAAACACGTCCAGAGCACCACAAGTTGTAAATGTGCTCATTTTCTTGGTTCAGCTTGCCAGTACTGACTGCTTCTTTACTGGTGCCGTCATCACCTATTATCATACCCACAAGTTAATGGCAAGTACAGGTAATATAAACACAAATTCTGCCTGACTCTTGCCACTTTAATCAGTTTAGCCATTATAAAGTACAGGAACTTGCAATATTATTTCTTAAATAGTTGTTGCATAATAAAGACAAGCCAGAACTGACATAACTCACCCACAAGTGCAAAGTTGCTCTCTAGGAGCTCTCTGTGTGAGTTGAACCAGGCCTGCGCCAGGCGGCTGTTCTTGTTTTTGCCAATGATGTAGTTCATGATGTAGGCCAGCAGGCCAGTCACCATCAGGATCTCCATGTAGTAACTCTCCCAGCTATTCTGCAGGTGTGCAGGAACCTCCAGAGAAACAGCAGGTGGTCATTAATAAGAAAAGTGGTAGAATAGAATTTGCAGACAGCAGAATTCCTGTGCACATTCAGAGCCTAAGCTTTTCACAAAGAGCATAAGACAAATAGTAGATGCAGAGAAGATTTTAACAATAAGCTTACTGTGTGGATTATGAGGGGGTCCTTCAAAGAATGGCTCGTCTTTTCCATGTCTCCAATCCCCTCAAACTCCTCCTGGTCATATTTGCTGTACATGTCTTGATCCTACAGAAACATGATTTTTGAAATGACCTTCGCTCAATTTATAAAATTTTACACCTCAAATAATCAAAAGCAAGATGTATTAGAAATATTGCTCAGAAATCACGACGGAAACAGAACTACACAGCAACATTACCTGTGTCTCTGAGTCCTCAAAGCCATCTTGTCCATCCTCCAGCTCCACAGTAGCTTCATCTTCATCTTCATCCTCCTCATGCTGTGAGGAAGTGGAGACCCGTGGCGGAGGGACAGTTTCGGCCTCAGCTGTGGGATCATCATTCATGTCCTCAAACTCAGCAAAGTCGTTGTCATCAAAATCAGCTAGGTCTTCCCCGTCATCAAAGTCATCATTGTAGCGCCCCCTGGACACAGGAAGGGCTAGGAGGAGTAGCAGTGTGGGTATCAGGAGGAAGTATGAGCTCCGCATGCTGGGACCTACACCAGCGTGAGGCAGCAGAGAGAAAGAAAGTTGAAGTAAGGGAGTGTTAACCATGTAGTTAAGAGTGGTGACAGACAAGGTCAAATACAGAAGGTCAACAGGCCAACTGGAAGCTGGACAAAAGACTCTAAAAATTTCATAAACACACTTTCAATGCGTGGAATTTAAAGCAGAATATTAAGTAGCTCTCAAAAGACTTTGTCAAAAACAAATATAATTTGCTGGCATTGAATATCACTGATATATCAGGATCTTTGTTTGGTAAAAAAGATATAATGAATATTATATGAATGTTAGATGAACTTCACAAAATTTTACATGCTGTAACTTGCAAGGTTAAGATTATTGAGGAACCTTGTACTGTCTCTTTATAAATGAGGCATGAGCAACTTTATATCATTCTAAAATCAGAGTATCCGGTTACATTATATGGTACAAATTCATACAGCATAGAAACAGTTTGATCTAGCTTTGATCCTGGTATGAATTTAAGTTAAACTGATCCCTGCTGCCGTACTCAGGTGATTAAAACCCAGAGAGAAAGAGATCCCTACAGACCGAGGCTAACTGCAAAACAACAGCTAAGGAAAGAGGAAGAAATCTGGTGTAGCTAACGTTGATAAAGATTTAACCAGTACCTTTCCGTGTTCTCCACACTAAACAGTACTGTAATTAATTTCTCATTGCGACTAAAACATAAACTATAAATAATCAAGTTACACTGACATTATTGTGCCCACATATACGACTACGTCCAATTTAGCGATGAATATTCATTTTCAACCAGAGAAATGTCGCTAACGCACAACGAATTTCAGCTGATGACCCAATCTTTGCCACGCGATTACTTACTGACTAAAGTAAGCATTTATACTAGACTTGCCGTATCGATGGGTTGGCATTTAAGTCAAAACTAACTTGTGTAAGATTAGATCCCAGCCTTTAACACAGTAACCGTCCCATCCCCCAACTCTTGCTCAGTTTCTTAACTGCTAGCAAATCTGGCTTTAGATGCTAACTATGGCTACTAGCTTAGCAGGTTGTTGCTAGCGAACCAACCTGTCTTCCTGAACAGAAAGCAACCTTTTTTGTTCTCATTAGGTAGCTTATAAACTAGATTTATTAAGATACCCCCAAAATGAGTCATATTAGTAGCTTACCTGAAATATTACTGTGATAATAAAAGGAAGACTGGAGGAGTGCTGAACGGTCCAGCTGAGCCGAAGCGTGATTAAGCTTTGACAGGCTTCTACCCAGAACTCTGTGCGGGTGTCGTGGTTGGTTGATTCCACTCTCCTTCTAAACATAATGCAAGGACATAACAGTGTTCAGCGTTTTCATTAAACGTTTCAGCTCAATTATAAAAATGGGACATAAATATATTATAAGGAGGGAAAAAATAGGATAGTCTACAGACTTTATTTTGTGTTCATCACACACTGCTGATCAAAACTTTATCAAAGTAAACAGTTTTTGGGAACGAATAAAATTCAGTGTGTGAACTACCCTCTTTTCTCTGTTACAATGATTATATCTGTCATGATTAAAATATATTATCTCGTAATTATTCTCATAATGTTGAGTGCTGTGCTGTGTTGTAATTATGATATTATAAGACACTGTTTCATAATCATAACTATAAAATCCAAGACTGTCAACAGAAATTCTGTGGTTCATTTTACGGTTAACAGGCTGTAAGTTTTCCTTTCAGCTCCATAATAGACCAGTTAATTCTGATTGCGCATGCGCCACGGAAGTTGAGCCATTTTATTTTCATAATAAAACAGTTCATTTTTTTTATACGTCTTATACTAAGGAATCGTTCGGATTTTGGTGGCACAAAAACACTAAAGATGTATTTTTTTTGCAATATTTAACTCACTCAATTATCTTTTTTTTTTTTGTCAATTTGTTGATTTTGTGTGTGTTGAAAAAAATGTGCTGCAATGTTTTGCAATGCAGTTTTCGACAGTTTTGCTTTGATAGGTATTAACCGGAACTAAAGTTGTTTACTCTGCGGCCATTGACGCTGTTCTTACCGAGCAATGTTATGCTTTGTTAGATAAAGTGGTGAGAAATCTTGCTCTGAAGCAAGATTTCATTAACTAAAGAATTATTCTCACCACATCTGTTGCTATTTATTCTTGCAATCTGAAAACACCGCTTACACTTTCTTTAAAAAACAACTTATTTCGTTGTTAGCGTACTAGCTGCCCAGACAACAACTGCAGCTTTGATTAGAGAGGATGTCGCTCCACGGAAAACGAAAAGAAATCTACAAATACGAGGCGCCATGGACGGTGTATGCCATGAACTGGAGCGTCCGCCCGGACAAACGCTTTCGGCTGGCGCTTGGGAGCTTCGTGGAGGAATACAACAACAAGGTACGGAGCGTGGATATGGCCATTTAGCAGCTGAAGCAGCAGCTAAGCTAAATGATGCTAACGTGTTTCGCCAATGCTAACGTTCTCCTGCGTAGAAGCTGTCATAAAACACATACACACTGTTGATATAATTTTTTTTCTCGTCATTTGATAAAAGTAGTAGCTGGATTTCCTGTGTCAGTAGCACAACCTTGTACAAACCCTTTATCTTGTAAATAAAACCATATTGTGCAAAATAAGATGCATGAAGCAAAATTTGACTGTTCTATGCAGACCCTGTGTGTGAAAACACCGGTTTTTCTGCTCTACATTTTTAAAGTGTAATGCAGTGCAGTACAACAGCTACACAATCAAAACTTATTTTATAAAATAAATAAATAAATAAATAAATAAAAGGTCTTTTGAAGGCTAGAGTTTGTGTTGCTGTATTGTTTGCATTATATCAAAGGTGTGAGAATGTCTGTCAGAATTTATCAAATAAAACAGACTGGACCAGTGGAATTATTTTATATTTAATAAATAGAATCATGGGTCAGACTGGTCTGCTGTTAAGAACAATTTAGTTTATTTTGAATGAGCATGACATTTAGTTTGATCTTGTACAGGTTCAGCTAGTGGGTTTGGAGGAGGAGAGCTCCGAGTTTGTCTGCAGGAACACATTTGACCACCCTTATCCTACCACCAAGATCATGTGGATTCCAGACACCAAGGGAGTCTACCCAGACCTGCTGGCCACCAGTGGAGACTACCTGCGCATTTGGAGGGTAGGATATTTTTTCCCTGGTGCATTATTTTTGTTGTGAACTCCCTGCCTGTCACTGTGAACTGTGGTAGTCTGTAACTGCTCATAGAGGAGAGTAAAGAACGTTTGTATCTCTCACAATTCTTCCTTTTGCATTTGACATTCAGGTCAGTGACACAGAAACACGTCTTGAATGTTTGCTGAACAACAACAAGAACTCAGATTTCTGCGCTCCCCTCACCTCCTTTGACTGGAATGAAGTTGATCCCAACCTACTTGGTGAGAGAAGGAATATGGTTATTTTTGTGTGTAAAATTTGATATTATAATATCTAACTGATAATGTTGGTTCATTTGACAGGTACCTCCAGCATTGACACCACCTGCACTATCTGGGGGTTGGAGACTGGTCAGGTGTTGGGGCGAGTCAACCTCGTGTCTGGACATGTGAAGACCCAGCTGATTGCTCATGACAAAGAGGTATGTGTGTCTGTCTGTGTATATTAATGTTAATGCAGAGTTAAACCATATGTGATTTTGTGTGCACAGTGAAAAAAATCAGTTTTTAAATTGATGTTTCTGTTTGTACAGGTGTATGACATTGCATTCAGTCGTGCAGGCGGAGGCCGGGATATGTTTGCCTCTGTTGGAGCTGATGGGTCCGTCCGCATGTTTGACCTTCGGCACCTGGAGCACAGCACCATCATTTACGAAGACCCCCAGCACCACCCGCTGCTCCGCCTCTGCTGGAACAAGCAAGACCCCAACTACCTGGCTACAATGGCCATGGATGGCATGGAGGTCAGTGTGCTGTGGAGTCCTTTCGTTTCTTCAGTCGCTGATCTGTCATTTAGAATTCCTCCTGTTTGGATTCATTTTTGTCATTAATTTTTCTGTTTGTTAGGTGGTAATCCTGGATGTACGTGTGCCTTGCACACCGGTTGCTCGACTCAACAACCATCGTGCCTGTGTTAATGGCATTGCCTGGGCCCCCCACTCCTCATGTCACATCTGTACTGCAGGTGAGGCTAAATCCTCCAATTGCCATCAGCTGTGTTTTCTTTATTCCCTACAGCTCTGGTCAGAAATACCTCTCAATGCTCTCTCTGTGATCTTCCCTCAGCCGATGATCACCAGGCTCTGATCTGGGACATCCAGCAGATGCCACGGGCCATCGAGGATCCCATCCTAGCCTACACTGCTGAAGGGGAGATTAACAATGTGCAGTGGGCCTCCACACAGCCAGACTGGATCGCCATCTGCTACAACAATTGTCTGGAAATCTTGCGTGTCTAAAGATACAAACACTTAGGAGATGAGAGGGGCATCGTTTCAGAATTGGACTTAATTTTTAGCCCTAATTCCACAGATTTCAAGACAAATATGTGGTCATGAGTGAATTTTCTGGACTTATTTGGAGTATCTATACCCTCCTTCACAATATCCTGACATACATTTTCTTCCTTGTCTTTTCTCTATTATACTTCTATTAAATAGATTTAAAGCTTTTATTTATTTTGCTCAAAAGGTAGTGTTCATTATCTGCACAGCAGCTGTATGGAGCATCAGTGCTTTGAACCCAGAATTTTGAACTTTGATTTCAGCCAGCTGTGAGATTATCATGAAAGGGGTTAGATGTTGTGTTTGAGTGGTATGGTAACAAACTAATATGTAGGAGTATGTTTCTGTAGCTTTCTTATGGTCTCATACCACATTAATGGTGATTTAAGGACCAATATTGTCTTGTTTACTCCTATTGCAATTCTAAACTGTAAAACTTCCAAATGAGTGCGTGTCCAGTATCCTCTCTTCAAGTGATTGTATCCAGACTACAATTGTGACCTGTGCAACTTTGAAAATTGTAAAATATCTTGAGAGGGATTCATGTTGTCACTGCTGTGGTGTCTGTCATCATATGGTGTGTTTTGACAGTTTGTTTTAGCTCGGCTGCATTTACAGCAACACTGGGAAACTACCAGAGCAATGTTGTTCAGCCTTTAGCGCTCTAATTATTCTCTTTTCCTTCTGTTTTTCGTAGCTTGTTCTTGGAAAACCATTTTTCCTTTTGTCAAGACTGTTAGAATGAGTTGTGAAATGAGAGGAGAGTTAGACACCTTTGTGAACTTGTCTGTCCTCCTCCTCCTCCTCCATTTTCATTGTTGTCAATACGTATAAGGTCAAGTCCTTGTAGCATGCCATTACAAGGTGAAATGTACATACATATAAATATATCAACTAAGATATTGGTAAGCCAAGTGTTCATGTTGTAGCTTTTTCATAAAATTTACTATTGAATTTACTCTAATAAATTGTATTCCTCCATGCCTTAGGGAGAAACCTTTCATTGTATTGCATTATTTTGTTGCATCTGGTTTAAAGTTTGTGATAACCGAATGTTAGAATTAAATCAATCACGTTATTTTTGTGCACATTATCAATGAAAACTAGATGTCACAGTGAGGTTAAGGATGATATAAATGATCAACATTACTGCAACAGTTTCAAGCGTTAACTTGAATTGTATACAAGTACTACAGACGAGGCAAGTTAAATCTGAGTTAAACCGGTGAGTTTTATGTTGGGCTGCTGCAGAATCAAAGGAAGGGGGCACCTGGATTTGAATCAGGGACCTCTTGATCTGCAGTCAAATGCTCTACCACTGAGCTATACCCCCTCACGTCAATGTTGTGGAATGACCAAGATTTTGGACTCAAGATTGGTGTCAGCTATATCATCATAAATGTTTTTTTTTTTTTTCCACATATATGCTAGCATTCAAAACTTTGGAATCACCCAGAAATATTCATGTTTTTTGATAGGAATTGATACTTTTATTTTCCAATATACTATTAATTTGATTTAAATATTTAGTCAAGCCATTAAAAATTTTGTAAATGGCTATTAATGCCAGAAATGACTGATGAGGATACTTCAGTAATGGCTGCTAAAAATGGGGCTTTGCAGCTTTATGTGAATAATTAATTATAAATCAGTTATTTCCAGCAGTAATAGCCATTTCCAGCATTCTTCATGTTGATATATTTAGCTGAATTTAATGCCATCTTGGTGAATAAATGTATCAATTAATATCAAAAACACGAAAATTTCTGGGTGAGTCCAAACTTTAGAATGCTCGTCTATCAAAAAAATTTTTAGCCATTGAACAAAATAGTTCTATCAATGCATTTGCATCTTTGAGAGTTGCAGTGTGTACTCAGAGGGTTTGTTGTCTTTGCTTTCATACAGCGTCTCACCTGTACTGATGTAAAATGTTTTTATTTTTTCTCCTGTAGCCAGAACATGCCTGTAATATGAAAATATGAAATTGATCCTTTGTGCATTTGGAAACGCAAACCAATTTGAATGCTCAGTGTAGCTCTGTGGTGTCTTTAATTTAAAAAACAAACAGATAAATAACAGGACTTGATGCTTCAAAAAACCCCGTACAAAATTAGAAATGCTTAAAAAAGTCTTTAAATTCACCTTGTGGTCATCTCTTTGTCAAGATGTTTAATCATCTTGGCAGAAGAGACGACATCGCTGAGCCAGTATGCGATTCACGGTTACAATCCACTTCATTTGTCACTCAGATCGATATATGACAACCTCAGCAGTGCTTAGGACTTATCATTGTCGCTCCTTTGAATGTCATGATGACCAGGAAGCTGACAACGTTAGTTGAACACAAGATTCTGTTCATTGCTGAATATAAAACAATGTGCCCATACCGCTTTGCTACAGCATAGCTGACATGTTTAAAGAACCATACCGCCGATTTTGCATGTTTGAGCTCAATAAATACCATCCACATACATGTTACGTTATTACCAACCATTTCTTAAAATGTACATCTGTATTTTTGTTCTTGTTATTTTGCTAAATTCCCTAATCTTTTAAAATCAAATTTTCAGGTGATACACACCTTAAAATTCAACATTTTACCTGCTAACACTGACATACAATTGTAGGAGGCATAGTCATTTTGATTTCTCAGTAAAAGCAGTCTTCTCCTGGGACTATATTCCCTGGCAGAGACATACAATTTTTTTTAAACTTTAAAAAAAAAAAAAAGTAATATTTTTAGTTTCTGTGATGGATTAGTATCTCAACCACATTTCAAGTCTCTACAATTGGATTGGTTTTTATGGCAGTCTAGAATATAGGAAAAACAATTCTAATATTTACTGCACCAACAGTATATTTTGAAAATAGTTGACAGTAATGTAACTTGCATGAAGGTTGTATTTATTGGGCTCAAACATGCAAAATCACAAGTATGGTCCTTTAAGTGGAAAAGCAGAGATATACAGTACAGACACAGAAACATGGTAAACCAAGCAAATCAGACTAGAAAAAAAAAGAAAAAAATGTTTATAAGAGCTACAAGTGTAAAATGTACAAGAAACTAAGTTTTCTGCTCTGTTTGATTTTGTACTTTGTAAAGACACAAAACATGAGATGAAAATTTACTTATTATTTCAAAGATTGCCCTGAACTGATGGTTGTGCCACCATCATTCACAGTTTTCCACACGGCTATGGTACCGTCCTCACTTTTTGATATCTTTTCTCAATTTACACCAAAAAAAAAAAAAAATNAAAAAAAAAAAAAAAGTTCAATATATAATTTTGTACATTCTAGCTAGAATATTTACTAGATGTATGGTTGTTAATGTAACCATTACCTCTGGGGAAACAATTCAGTTCAAGATAAATTTTACAGTGTTCTATGTTTGAGTCTAAATGTGCAAAAAAAAGTGAGTGCAGATAATTCTTAACACATCAAACGTATTACAGTCTTCCCTGACATTAAGCCATCTTCAAGGAAACCAGGTACTGGATATGGTTGAGTAGCTTTAACATCCAGGGATTTCATGACACATTTCCACCTAGTTTGGCAGAATTAATGTCTTCTTTGACCTGGAGAGCGAAGGAACTACGACAGTCTGAGGGCACTGTGAATTTTGTACTTTAAAGGACCATACCTGCGATCGTGCAAGTTTGAGCTCAATGTATACAACCCGCATACATGTTACAATATGTATTGGGCTCAAACATCCATGATCGCCAGTTTGATCCTTTAAAGAAACAGGAGGCGCTCTGAACCCTCTGGAAGGCAACCAGCTATGACCACTGGCAGCATCTTAACAGGAGATTCTAGGGAAGGGAGAGGGGCTTGACAAAATTGGGAATATATGGCTGTCCCACCCAAAAGACCTGGCTTTTGAATATAGGGTGGTGGTGTTGGTGGTTATGGGGATTCTAGCTGCCTGGTAGGATGGGGTCAGACACGTGCCTCTGGATCTCCTGCACCTCTGTAGAAGTCTCCAGATGCTCAGGGAGGGAGGGGAAGCGCTGGCTGCCGCATAGAAGTCCAGAAGATCCTTGGGCCTCCGAGCTCATCAGAGGAGATGGGATGTCCACAGATGGAGGATGAAGTGGGTCGGCTTCTGGTGACATGGAGACAGTGTCATCAGAAGCCTGAGTGAGGTGGATCCCACTGGACAGGGAGTCCTTTGATTTGTGCTTGAAATTGGAGTCTGGACTCTGAAAAGATAGGGAGAAATAAGCTTCATTCACTCAAGAATAGTTTCATAAAAGGAAAAGAAAAGCCAACACAGCACCTGCAGCGATGAGGAGGTGCTGTCAATCTGTACTGGTGGGATCAGAGGGACAGTGTGGACTGTGGGTGCTGCTGAGCTGTACAGGGTGGTGGGGTGAGGCGTGTGAGGGCTGGGTGACACGGCACTGTAGGCTGGGGGCACCAGCGCCATCTGCCTCTGGAGGAGCTGCAGGATCACACTGATGTCCGCTGTCATTCGGGTTTCCAGCCTTGGAGGGATAAAGGAGACAGACACACCAAAAAATGGCTTTTGGATTAGTCTTCATGTTCATAAATAAATAAATAAATAAAAATAAAAAAAATATATATATTAATAATTAAAGGACTTTATTTTTTGTTTTGATGCTGTGTTTCGCTGACAGCATTATGTTTTACAGATCACAAAGTCCTGTTTTCTTTCATATAATCCACACTCTTACCTCCTCCCATTCTGTGACTGACACACATACACACGCACACACCAAGTGCGCTCTGGGAATTGAAATGCAAAGACAGCATGAGAGGGTGGAGCTGTTGGCTCGAGATAGCTAGCAAACACCAGCCAGTGAGTAAACAAAGCTAACACCCATGACAGAAAATGCCAGCAGGGGGTATAGCTCAGTGGTAGAGCATTTGACTGCAGATCAAGAGGTCTCCGGTTCAAATCCGGGTGCCCCCTTCTTTTGATTCTGCTGCAGCCCAACATAAAACTCACTGGTTTAACTGAGACTGCAGCAGCTCCAGTCTGGATTCCAGCTCTCTCGGTCGGTCCTCTGTGCAGGGTGGGGCCTGGAAGCCATCTCTGACTGAGGACGGTCGCCTCTGGTTCTCAGAGAACTGGCTGGCTCTGCGATCTGGCCAGTAGCCATACAATCCCGACATACTGATCGGAGCTGCTGCTGCTGTGCACAAAAAGACCATATACTGTATAGTGAATCTCTGAGATCAATTTCATTTATTTTCTGTTATTCAAGAAAGCTGTGCAATATACTTACTATTCCTTTAATTTAAGTTAGCACTTAGTTAAGTACTTAGTTTTAGTGATTCAAAAAAGATGACTGCACCAAATGTTGGGAGCATAAAATATGATAACTGATTGTTCAAACTCAACACACTGGTGACTCATAGTTAGAACTCCACTTGGAAATGAGATTTGATGACTCAATTACAACTCAATAGTGCTCAAACTCTGATTCAAAGAGGGGAAACAAGAGAAGGAGTATATCTACTGAGCATTTTAACTCCTGCGTTTCATCAAGAGGACTTTATTTGCCATCATGGCTTTCCAAAACAGGAACCCAAATTTTGAGGGAGAGTTGTTTAAAGCCTCTGGGAGTATGTCAACTTTTCTCTCATTTCACAAACTACACAATGTCCCCAAATACTTAGGGACAAATATGATTGATGTTTCCATGAGAGAAGAATATGATGTTTAGCCAATTATAAAAGGTATGACTTTAGGAAACTTATTTTACATGGAGGATGTCTCTGGTTATGTGTGAGGGCCCAGATGGGAATTACTTTAAAAGTTATTTTCTGAAATAACCCATTAGTGGAGGCTCTATAGAAATAAGTTATGAAAGGATTATATGCCTGAAGTAAATGTTTTTACCCGAGTACAGGGGACCTCCAAGGTCTACAGGTGGTCCGATGCCTGCTGAGGGTCCACTGGGAGGCAGTAGGTTAATCACTGCTGTGGGATAGTCTCTGTCGCTCCCGGGGGGATACAGCTCCCCCTTGCTGTGTCCCGTGGGCTTCATCTCCTCATCACTAGACTGGGAACAGATACTGCCACTGCTGCAGCGATTCTCCCAGTGAGACCCTGCCATCGAACCCCGGTGGTGGTTTGCCATTTGACAGGACTGGTCTGGGTAAGAGTCCTCATGGTCCATGCCATCTATGCCAACAGAGTCCAGGACAAGTCAGAAATCAAACATTTCACTGAAGTTTATGGAAGCTTGTTTACGACTGAGCATCTGGACCTCTTGCTTACCTGGCCGTTTTCGGCGACGCATGGAGCTTCTTCGTTGCCTCGTTCTGCGGTAGCCACACTCAGAGTCCCTGCGCGGGGTTGGCTGGTTTATTCTATCTGCCTGATACACATAAGCTTCAGTAATTCAACAATACTCTGCTGATCTCAAGCTTAAAGTGAAACATCCATCCCTGTCAGGCATCATATGTCTATAATATTTAATGTGTGGTCAATGTACTTATTTTAATCTATTTTCCAAACTAAATTTGTAATATAAGAACTCAGATGGTGATGTTTTGTTGCCCTCTGGTGGCACTCACATCTCTCAGGTTGAAGGTGATCTCTAAATTGCTCCAGAACATGTCAGAGAAGTCAGGATACATGTCCAGCACCTCCAGCAGGTCGTCCCTGAAGATTTTGTGAAGGTCGCAGTAGGTCAAAGCCCTGACGTCAGCGCTGGATTTCCCGGGCCTCCCATACAGACTGATGGGTTCACCAAAGATGTCGTTCTTTCCTGTGGACCACAGCACAGAGAGAGGATCATAAACAAAGTCATGAAAACACATTAAAAACAGCATCACAATTATTCTGATCCTCCTGCTAAGCACAAATTAAAGGCCAACTCAAACTCAGCGAAAAAAGAAATGGACTAGGCAGTCTGGATCTGAGTGCTGACCCTACTGGTGATCAATGCCTCTGTGAAATGGAAGTGGAGCTGTGCCTAAACACAGATGGCAATGCTACACACCACTATAGAGAGAAGTGTGTGTGTGGTGTGAAGGCCATTGTGACTTTTGCAGCTGTGTCTTTGCAGAAATGAAAAAAAGAAACAGATAAAATATGAAATAAACAGAAGTTACAAAACAGCACTGAAACAATTAATTAATCACTTAGTTGTAGTCACTTTGCAAGTGAAAATATAAACTTTTTGTGATTACAGCTTCACAGATGACAAGATTTGCTTATATTCTGCAGCAAAAAAAAATTTTATTTGGCTATTTAAAAACTTTCAACTTTAAGATTTCAGAGCTGGGTTTTGTCATGTTATCAAAAATTTTGTTGTGGTTTCCAGCTCACCCAGTATGGCCATGACCACATCATCTCTGAGGATCTCTATGGAGCCTCTGGAGATGAAATAGAGGGCGGTGAGAATGTCCCCGCTGTGGACTAAAGTGTCCCCTGGTGGAGCGTGGGTGGTCCTGAAACGCATGGCCAGAGCTCGCAGGCAGCCCTTGTTGGCCCCTCGAAAGGCTTTGCAGTTCTGCAGCAGGCTGCGGTTCAGATGCAGGCAGATGTCGGCCTGTAGACACTCTGGGAAACCTTTCAGCACCTGCAGAGCAACATGGTGGAATAAGTTAACTGGGAAAAATTAATTTCATAGTTTTTGTCTCAGCCAAAGTGCATTTGAAAGAGACATTAAAGGTAACTGTGGAGTAAAAGAAAAGAGTGACGAGTCAAATGGTCATTGATTCAGCTGGGACACACAGAACAGTGGCTTCAATTGATTATTTGCACTCACATTAAATGGGCAGGCAGAGATGCTGTTCTGCGCTGTTGGGTGCCCAGAACCTAGCAGTAATGATGCACCTCATTACTAAAAACTATTCAGATAGATAGATAGATAGATAACTTTATTGTCATTCAAGGACACGTAAAAAACAGTGCACTAGAA
>VXCM01001399.1:0-23067 GCA_014773175.1 Lucifuga dentata
GGCAGATGATTCGCTGTGGTGACCCCTGAAGGGAAAAGCCGAAAGGAAAAGAAGAAGAAGAAGATTCATCATTAAAAGTAATTTTCATTATATATTTTTTTAAGTTTTTAAACTCACAGATTTGCCAGTTTAAAAACTCACAAACTTGTGAGTTTTTAAACTGGCAAATTTGTGACCTTATTAACTTATACTTTTCCATCAGGTTTATCATCAGTTTTAGCAATAAAGAAATACTTGTGCTTTTAGTGCAAAATTATCAAAGTATCATAAGCATACAAACTTTTAAAACTGGCAAATTTTTGAGTTTTCAACCTCGCAAATTTGTGAGTTTAAAAACTTGAAATAATGCCCCCCTCGCTGCAGCGTTACGGATAATTCTTCATAACTCATTCATGCTTTTAAAGTTTTCTTTTCTTTTGCATTTGTGCTACACTTCATATAGCATTATAAATAAGGATTGCTGATACAACCATCTGATAACTTTTTTTTCAGCATAAATCAGCTCAAATTGAAGAAAAGAAGGTAAAAACAGAGCTGAGAACACCTTGTTGGGGCCTTTCATATACACTTGATAACAAACACTTTGCACTTAATTGAGTGATTCAGAATCCATTTGATGGTACATACATCCTCCCATACTCTGGTTTTGTAATTAATCACACTTCCTGTGTAATGTGGCCTCCAGTGGTGATTTTAACACGGTCCATAAAAATCAAATAAGGGCGGATTCGTCCTCCAAATGTTAAACAAGCAGTAAATGGGTAAGAAAATAATTAAACAAGGTTTAACAGTCAAGCTAAAGCACTCTATTTGATTCTATGCTGTTTATGTGCAACATTACCATGCAGGTACATAGATACTAACGAAATGAGCCATGTTAGCTGTAAAAATATTTAATGTATGTATGGGCATTATCCCTAATTAATCTTTAAACGAAAGGTAAATTTTCTAAAGTGGATGCAGAGGTTACTGAGCCAGTCTGTTGATACAGACTGTGCTCCAACTTTTATTTTGATTTCTGCATAATCATCACATAAATTTGCTGTAAATTTGTGCTCAGACCTTTCTAAGCAACAACTTTACCTCTTCTGTACCTTACGGTAAATGACAGGAGGTTATTAGGGATTTGCTCAACCCCTCACAATCGCTCTTTAGGTGCGATTAGTTTGACATTGAACCCTTTTGAAGTGCTCCAATGTCAGTAAACAACTGATCAATTATCTTAATCTTACATCCTCTGTATGTTTTTATCTGTTTTCTCTGATGTCATAAAGCAATGCTAACTGTCCTCTTAAGTCTCCTAAACCTGTGACTGCACCACACTGTTCATTTCTTTCCAGAACAGCGCATGCACACACACACACTGAAAACACAAACTGAATAACCTCATAAGTAATAAACTTGCTTTTCATCCTTCATGTAAACAACTATTAAAGTTCCATTTAAGTCCCTCAGACTATGATGAATCTCTGCCGCAATGCATTGATAATGTAATTCAGGGTAGAATATATCAATATTTATTTGTTATGATTACACTTGGAGATTGTGGTCCTTGGAAAGGCAGCAGTTGGTTTTTACTGTGCGTTGTTTCATCTGCATAAGAGTAAAACTAAAATGAATTTACATTCTCGTTTGAATGAACACAAGGGCAGAGAGCGTCGACTCATTCTTTGTTCTCAAATCCTGCAGTAAAAAGTAGTAATACCACATTGGAAAAATTCCCCAAGTAAAAGTCTTGCATTCTAACTTCTTCTTAAAGAACCGTACTGGTGGTTTTGAATGTTTAAGCCCATTAAGTACTACCTGCATATATGTTACATTACTACAAATCAGCAAAAGCAGTCTTCTTCTGGGACTATATTTCCTGGTGGAGAAATACATTCTTTTCCCATGTAGCTCTATGTTCAATTGGTTAAATTAAGTATCGTAATAAAAAAAAAAAAAATGTATTAGACGTCGAGTTTGCTGATACTTATCTGAAGCATGTTAGTTTTATTGTGTTCTGGAATTAATGGCAACTCTGGAAGGCAGGAAAAACAATTCTGTCTATGACTCCAGTAGCATGTTTTGGGAAATGGTTGCAGTAATGTAACATGTATGTGGGTTATATTTATGGGGCTCAAACATTCAGAATCACATGTATGCTCCTTTAAGTAAAAGTATTAGCAAGTTAAATGTATTAGCAGTAAAATGTATCAGAAGTACAAGTAGAAAGTATATGAACGGGTCCGATCATGTTTGTAGATGCATTAATCTGACATCAGTTTTCAACAATGTTTTATGACCTTAGGTTTGTGCTAAAATTTTAGTTTTACGTGTTGCATGTTTGAGCTTAATATATTCAATTTTGATACACGTAACGTTGCTAACAGTCATTTCCCAAAGCATACTACTGGAACGGTGAATTAAAAATGTTTTTCCTACCTTCCAGANTGATACTTGAAACGTTCTTGGGATAGGTAATCCATCATCACCAACAAGACGCGTATTCAGGTTTTTCAAAGTTTCATAATTTTAGCATTTAAGCACAATAAAAAGCGCAGAGTGAATGTATGTCTCCACAGGGAATTATATAGAAAAAGGGAAAATAGAAAAGAGGAAAAGAAGACCTGCATTTATCAAAAAATTTAAACGACTGACTTCATAAAGTCATGTTTTTTTGGTTTTTTTTTTTGGTTTTTGTTTTGCACAACTATTAGCAGGTGAAACATCGATTTTTAAAGTGGGTGTATAGCTTGAATATTTGATTGTGAAAGATTAAGAGATTTTGCAAAATATGGAAAGCTGAAATACGGTTTTATCCTTTGTGAAATTATTGTCAGTAATGTAACGTATGAAAATTGAATATATTCGTCTCAGACATGCAAAATGAATGGTGTGGTCCTTTAAGTGTTAATATTCCAAGTAACCAATTACTAAAAGTAGTAATTAAAACTCTCAAATGAATGTGATGGAGTAAAAAGTACGAAAATTTCTGAAAAATATGCAAGCAAAATAGAAAGTACAATACTTTAGCAAATGTAGTTATTTTAACAACTTGAGGAAAATTTAAACTTAGTTTTGCGATGTTGTCAGGAGTTTTTTGGTTAACTTGCTGTTATTTCTGCCCTCGGTGAGTCTGACCTCATGAGGGCGGATGAATCTGAGTCGTGAGTTCGCTGACCGCTGAGTCGCTTTGATAGCTGAGATCGATGGAAGGTCCCGGACATGTCAGAAAAGTCCCGATCAATTGTTCCTGTTATGGGATTGAGGTAATTAACTACAGGAAGCAGAAGCTCATTCTGAAGTTCTTTTCATTGGAGCATGAAGATGAAAATTTGTAATGGCAGAATAAACAGGAGACCAATTTCCTGCTCCAACTTTCCCAACTTTAGACTGCAGGATTTGACTTTCTGTCTGTTGGTTGGTGAAAAATAAAATGTAGAAACAAACACAGGCAGAGGTAGAAAGTAAGTAAAGTACATTTACTCAAGACATATTTGTATGTTTTGTGCTACTTTCTACTCTACTACAGTTTTGATGTACTACTATAGCTCCATCACGAGACCAACTTAAAGATTACTTCTGTTGAATAAAAACTTATATTTCTGCCTTATTTTGCCTGAGTGGAACATTACATTTTAAACATTATCTTAAGAGTCTTAGAAAGAGAGAAAAAAATCATTCCCCACAACTGCAGATACAAAGTTTTTTTTCACACAATAGGATGAAAAAAAAAATTCTTGCATCCCAATTGTTGAAATTTTTAATATTTCATTTAAAATTTTTTCATAATTTCATTCCAAACTCTCCAAAATTGGAGTCATGCAATTATTTTTACGCTGTCAGTTGAAAAACCTCATGCATGAATAATAGTTTTTCATTATTCACGCATTACCATATTAATGCATAAATAATTAAACACCCTGACAGGGACAATTCTTTACATGAGGACTTCTGCTACTAATACTTAAACTTCTTACGCTTGTTTACTTTTACTTAAGTTGTTAGTTTTTTATACAGTATTTTAACTTGTAGTGGAGTTTTTTTTTTTTTTTTTTNTTTTTTTTTTTTTTTGTGGTCTTAGTACTACTCAGATAAATGATTTTAGTACTTTTTTTTTTGCTGCTTTGGCAAGTATTTTAAGCTTTATTAGCTTCATTAGCTTTATTAGCTTTATTAGCTGTAATAGCATTATTAGCTGTCCTTCCACCAGCTGTTCTTCTTTCTCTGGGTCCTAAACGGGTAATGTGTGTACAGAAACCGGTCAGTCTCTCAGATTAATTGGTCTGATCACTCTGGTCTTGCCACTACCAACGATCCCCTGTCTGTCATTCATGCTTATGGTCCCAGTTTACGGAGTTGAACTTTAGGATTTCATGGGTTGTAGGAGAAGCCTGAGGGAAAAAATCCCAGCTTGCATTCAGGTTTTGATCAAAGCAACAGCTGTGGTTAGTCTGCGGTGGGGTGGCAAATTCTGCCCCACCCCTGGGTAATCAATTTGCAATGGCAGATGCGCAGCAGGGCACAAGCCTCCATGGCTTGCAACAGCTGTTCACAAATAAATATGACGGAATATTCTTTTTCTAGTATGATTTATATGTTTATTCATCCAAATGTCACGCATTGCTCAGACACCACCAGATTTTTTTTTTTTTTTTACGCTGAATGGCCTGAGAAAGACGATACGAGCATGGTTCAAGACTGAATGTTTGTCTGATTAGCCCAGCAGGGTTCTGTCTGATTCATAGCAAACAAGTTGAAATTGTTGGCCTGTTCCTGTTCCTGCTCTTGTTCCTTCTGTCTCTTTTTTTTTTTTTTTTCNTTTTTTTTTTTTTTTTCCATGAGGTGCTGGAACACCAGATATTCATTCCTCACACAGCACGTCCAGCAGCCGACAGGTGGACACAGATGGTACAATGTTGGCTACCATTCAGAAAAAGTTTCCTAAATCATGGACGCTGATGAATAGTGATTATGAAACATTAGAAAGTGATCAGAGGAAGGCATAACTCCATCAAAGAGTTTAAGGGGATACAGAAGAACAAAAAGTGAACAGGGTTGAGTCGTTAGCACACTTAGCCGGATCTGATGCTGAGCCATAACAAGCATTTATCAGAACTTGCCCCACAAACTTAATGCTAACTTAATGTCTGGACAGGACAGGAGAGGTCAGGTCATTTTGGATTGGCTAGAACAGGTTTGAATAAACCAGAAGAAATTGAATTAATGGGATTGAAAAGGATCAGCTAGGATTAGATTGGACAGATAAGACAGGAAAGGGTAACAACAGATTGAATATAATTGGTTAGTTGAATCGGAGAGGAATGGAAAGAATAGGATAAGATCAGATACGATTAGATCTGATCAGGTCAGATAAGATTGTAACTTATTGTAATATAATGTTGGATCAGCTCGGAACTGATCAAAACAGGAAAGGATCAGATGAAATCGGACTGGATAGGTTTTGATCGGACACGTTCTGCAAAAAAAAAAAAAAAAAAAANAAAAAAAAAAAAAAAAAAAAGCAAAACAACAAGTCCAGAGGCCAAAGAGGGAACAAATTTGTTTAGAATCTGAGACCTGTGGGACTGCAGGTTCACAGCGGAGGGCAGAAATGGCTAGAACACACTCAGATCTTGTTATTGTCAGAGTCGACCCCCTCCACCTTGACGGCCACCTCTACCTCCCCACCCCCCATACCCTGTCCCCCTTTCCTGCTATTTCACGAGGGATCTATTAAGGTATCAAGTTGACATCTTCGCAAGATGGAGATTAAATGCTGTTTCACCCGTTTCATCTGCCTCAGCCTCTTTTTTTTTCTTTCCTTTTCTCTCCGCTCCGCCTCGCAGCTCGTTCTGTAGAGGGGAATTGGTGCGGACCTCTTAGTGTTTTGCTCATTGAGTTGTCTGTTTTCCTTTTGCTTTATCTCTCAGAGGGAAAGCGACTAGAATCTCTCTCTCTCTCTCTCTCTCTCTCTCTCTCTCTCTCTCTCTCTCTCTCTCAGATCATCAGTGGAGCAGTGTTATCTGAACTCATTACTGAAGTTTCCTGTCCATGTT
This sequence comes from Lucifuga dentata, assembly GCA_014773175.1. Classification (NCBI taxonomy): domain Eukaryota; kingdom Metazoa; phylum Chordata; class Actinopteri; order Ophidiiformes; family Bythitidae; genus Lucifuga; species Lucifuga dentata. The sequence goes on from VXCM01001399.1 coordinate 6,042, forward strand.
AAGTGTTGGGAGTCTAAATACCACTTTATGATTGGATCGGATTTGATTAGAAAATATCGTGTCTGTCAATTTTTATGGGTTCACAAAGACAAATATTGATAATACAATTGGCTGAATGATTGGTAAGACATGTAGACCTTTAGAATGTCGTTTACATCAAATTTGTTCGTAATTTAAATTGTAGGTTAATTAATTAGCAGGAAATGACAATATGACCTGCATGCAGGGTTTGATTGGCCATCGGGAGAGGTGAGATTTTTCCTGGAGGGCCGCAGCCATTGGTGGGCCAGCTGCACTGCACAATGTAATATTAATTAATATAATAATAATAATTAATTAAAATTAATTTAAACTAAGCAGACATAATTTGTTTTTCTTTTATAATTTTCTTTCCTGGCCTAATTACGGACTTATTCACCCCACCTCTGGCTTCATTGGCATTTTCATCTGGCCATCCTACATCCCTCCTCCTGCTAGACACCTTAAAGTCCTAATAAAAATTAGGATCCCAATCCAACCCTGCCTGCATGCTCCATTTTATGAAAATTTCAAAATAAATTTTTTTGGTACATTGTTCATAGATACACTATTAGAGTTACATTTCCAGCTCTCGTGACATATGATGTGTATAGTTTTGGTACTTTTTAAGGTACAAACCTGCAGAAAAAGAATCAGATCGGATTGGACTGGACCAGACTATATCTATTGTATCGTATCATTGGAATCTGGTAGATCATATCAGACCAAAATGCACAATTCTGCTCAACAACTTGAATGAGAGCAGGATGTTTAGCCGGTGACATTGGGTGAGTTTGTACTCAGATGGTCACACTTGGCCGACGTGTCAAATCACGGAGATTTATGGTTGTAACTTCTCCACATTGTCGCTTGCCAACAAAGCTGATCTAGAGAAGTAGTGCAATGTCCCCATCGCTTTTTAAAAGCATAATTTGTTAAAAATATTCTGAAAAACAGCTCACACCAAGAAATGTTAACTAACAAATCAGAACGTTTTGAATACATACAATGCAATGCAAATATAGAAATGTGCTTTGTCCAAAAAAAAAGTAACATAAGATTTAAAAAAAAAAAAAAGGATTTGATGTGACACATATGGATGACTGTTACTAGTGTGGTTGACGTTGTTGTGTGTTTTATGCTGAGTATTTTTGTATTATCGACTGTAGTAGCCTCGGCTATGCCTTTTGCTATGCGCTGTTATGCTTTTTTGTTTTTTTTCTTGCCGTAATTATCTACTCTGACCTCATTGCCTAAAATCTTATATGTTGAAGACCGTTTAAAAAATGTTTTTTTTTTATCTGAGCACTGTCCCCACTACTTTTCAACACAAAGTGACACCCTTGATCATAAGTATGATTTCAAATTGACTACATCTGGATCATGGCTTATTTGCTGTTTTATATCTTCCAGTGATGTTCCATTGTTTTTTACTTTTGCGTTTTTGTTGCCTGTTTGCACATCTATGACTCCGATTGCACGCCTAGCCATTGGAATCTCTCTTTGAATTGCCTCTCCTGAGCTTCTTCCATTTTTTTTTCTTATATAATAAGGATTTTAGGAAGGATTTCCTCGTTTTCTTAGAGAGCTTGGGATACGAATCGTAGATGTGCAGGCCTGTGAAGCCTTTTGAGACTTTGTGTGCAATATTGAGCTACACAAATAAACTTGACTTGATACATTCTGTGAAATGTGAGGAACTGAGCTTGTTGCATGTCGTTCTCTGCTCCTCCCGCTCGCTCTGCTTTTACATCCAGCACAAATGAGCTGATGCAGAAAGCAAACCGAGCAGCTTTACAGTGCAGGCAGAGCGTGATGAAGGTCAAGGTAGCACAGATGTGGGAGGGTTTTGTACGGGATCATTTCTTATCCCGCAATAGGGAGGACTGAACACATAAATGGGTTCGAGTTTCTCCCTTATTTCCTCTGGGGAAATTTCCACTTCAGAGAAAACCGTAAACCCACCCAGTAATCTCACACAACTCCTTCCTCTCCTCTCACACAAACTCTGCCTATCTTCATCTCTCTCTTCCTCTTTTCCTCCTCCCCACAGTCTCCCTGCTGTCCTGCTTTTATTGGCGCAATCTTGGCCTCCCATTCAACAGATGCGGTGGAATACAGAGGGCGGAAAAAAAAAAGTTGATGCAACAACACAAATAATGAGATTTCCCCCTCGTTGTATTACGATATGTCTGGGAGAGGAGGAGATTAATGTTTGTCCTTTGGAGGGGTTTAGGGTCCCTGTCGCAGGTGTAGCGTTGCATTTTTACCAAAGTGCTCTCTGGGGGAGGGGAGGGCGATTAGGACTCAAGTGCTTCTTAATTAGGGAGCTATTTATTTCCAAGGACTCTCTGGAAGTCTTGTCAAGTGTCACTTTGCTCCTTACTGGGACTCCATAAAGTGGCATCCTGTCGTGAGATAATTCAACACTTATTAAAAGCTCTCACACCTGGATGAAGAAGACAGAATGGGGTTTTTAGCTCCACATCAGCAGCCTGGTGTCTGTTTTAGGCCGAAGCGCCGCAGAGTCGCAGACAGACGTCACGCCACCCACGTCCTTCAACTCTCTCTTTTTCTTCTGCAGCCACAATTCCATTATGTGTGGAGAACAACCAGCTCTTATCTGTTTAGGGAATCGTGCCCAAGAGGTCAAAGAAGCAACTGTGTGTTGAAGTGTTAAAGGACAATTCCAGTTTTGGATCATTTTTGTGTTTTCCAAAAACGTGAACAACCTCAAGCAAAATAATCTGTAATCTAGGATATGCACAAAAAATCAAATGCTATCTGACTTTAAATGGCCATACCGGCGGTTTTACATCTTTGAGTCCAGTACCCGCATATTTATTATTATGTTACGTTGCTGCCAACGTAACATATTATATTACGTATAATATTATATAACATTATTATATTACGTTGCTGACAAACATTTTTCAAAACATAAAAATCTGTTTAATCTTTAAAACGTAAATGTTCAGGTACCTAAAATTCAATGTTTCACCTGTTAACACACATGCACGATTGTAGAAGGCACAGTCGTTTTAATTTCTTGGAAAAAGCAGCCATCTCCTGGGAGAATATTCCCTAGCAGAGAAGGTTTCCACCAGGAAATGTTTTCTGTGCTTTTAACTGCATTGAGACGCTAAAATTATGTTAATTTGACAAAACAAATTCTAGACATTTGGTTTGCTGTGATGCATTACTTATCTCAAGATGTCTCAAGTCTCTACAAATTGATTTTAATAGCGTACTGGAATGAACTAATGAACTGAAACCAATGGTCTGGAAGGTAGGAAAAACAATTCTAATATTTCCCGCTCCAGTTGTCTGATTTTGAAAGTTTGCAGCAATGTAACATGTATGAGGATTGTATTTAATTGGGTTTAAACATGCAAAATCACTGGTATGGTATAAAATTGTTGCCCACTTGTTTGTCTGTATCAAGTTTGACTTATTAAAGGACCATACCAACCATTTTGCAATTTTGAGCCTAATATATTCAATTTTCATACATGTTACGTTACTGACAATCATTTCCCAAAGGATAAAACCATATTTCAGCTTTCCTGATATTTTTCAAAATCTCTTAATCTTTCAAAATCAAATATTCAAGCGATACACCCACCTTAAAAATCAATGTTTCACCTGTGTCTTGTTTGCAGTGATGGATTACCTATCCAAAGAATGTTTCTAGTATCAACAAGTTGATATTAATAGCATACCAGAATGAAGTGAAACTAATTCTGGAAGGTAGGAAAAACATTTTTAATTCACCATTCCAGTAGTATGCTTTGGGAAATGATTGTCAATAACATTACATGTATGAAAATCGAGTATATTAGGCTCAAACATGCAAAATGGTCCTTTAATAATGCTAAAATGAAGTTCAAAAATATCTCATATCAGGAAAAAAATGTCTACAGTGATTTTAAAATAACGGAATTCCAAAAAAAAAAAAAAAAAAAATCAAAACTTTCTACTGTGCGTGAAGTCATCTTTAGTTTTTTATTTCCATCTCAGACAGGATGACCCACAAGCTTCTAATCCCTCAACTTTGTCCTGCAGGCAGAGTAAATTTCAGAGTGGAGCCTCACATGTTGCTGCATGTATCACAGCAGATTTATGACCCATTTCTCCTGAGTTGTCACTGAGCTGTATTTGGCCTTGTGGAGAAAATCAATACCAAAAATGATCAGGAGTCAACCATCTGTAATGTCTGTGATGGTGAAATCCATAGGCGCGTGTGAGGATGAGTCGATTCCTTGTTGCCAGACTAAAGGCTCATTAACTACGGAGCAGAAAACAGTTGATGAATCAAGCTGAGCTGATGGATCGTCTGCAGAGAGGAAGAGAAGAGGGAGCTGAGGTTTTGCTTTATGACGCTGGGACTGTAACTACATTTCCTGGCCTTGAAGATGGTTTTAGGATGTTAGAAGTTGTTTATGATGTTGATGTTCAATATGAGCAGCAGCTGATTGATAGCCAGTGATGCGGCTGTTTTTTTTTTTTTTTNTTTTTTTTTTTTTTTTCCTTTATTTATCCAGTTGCTTCGCTGGGCATTAATACTATTTTTCAGCCTCTGAAAAGGCTGATGTTAGCCGTGAGCTGTTTCAGTTGGACACTAGAGGGATATGATGCCTTGCTCAAGGGCAACTCAGGCAGTGGGTGCGTGTGAAGATGATTTTCCTGCCTCAGCTGGACAGTAAAATTCTATTTTCCGTTGCACTGAGCAGGCTGCTACTCATTCACTTCTCCTCTCAGCTGTATGGTGGAAAGTAATTAAATACATTTACTCAAGTACTGCACTGAAATACAAATTTGAAGTACTTGCATGTTACTCTAGTATTTCCATGTTACCCTCTGTTGGCAAATATTGTACTTTGTACTTCCATCACATTTATCTGACAGCTGTAGTTACTTTGCAGATTTTTACAATCAGCATCAGATAAGATCATAAAATATCAGTAATCTAATTTTTCTTTCTCTCTTCCCTCCTTCTTTCCTTTCATCTGTCATTTACTCTTTCCTTCTGTTCTTCCATGCATTCTTTCTTCCTCCATCCTTCCTTATATCATTCTTTCTCCTGATTTATTCTCATTCTTTATGGTTTAATTTCTTCTTAGCCTCCCTCTTCTTTCTACCCTTCCTTATCTACTTCCTTCTTCCCTTATTTCTTTCCCCCTTTCCATCCTTATCTTTGCTCCTCCATTATTTCTTTCCTTCCATTTGTCCATTTTCCATTCTTTATTTCTTTACTTTTTTCTTCCTCCCTTACCACCTGCTTTCCTTTTATCTCTCCTTCATTCTTTCCTTATTTCTTTTCTCGTATTCTTTCTTCTATTATTAAGCATAAAATTCCACCAACAATGACTGTGAACTCAATTCATCATAAGTACTTTGGATTTCTCCTTTGACCTTTCTTGTCACAAACTCGTTATTCATAAAAATTTTAGGTCACTCCACATTATTCATTTACAGACTGAGGAAGAACCTCATATCCTTCTGTGCCTCTCAAAATTGAATAACTGATTGATTTCAGCCAGTATTCATACATTAAAAAGGAAACAGATAAGCCTAACAGGGACGATAATGTTGACATTGGAGTTTCTGCAGGAAAGATTAAGCTCATATTGATTACCCAAAGGCCTATAGAAAAGATGAATGAGTGAATGTGAGACAGAATTTTCTTGTTTGTTTTTTTTTTTTTTTTTTTNTTTTTTTTTTTTTTTTTTTTTAATCTATTTTTTGACTTAACCTTGGTGCTGGGACAGTCTCATTACCAGAGAGGGAATAGCTCTCCATTGTGATTCCGTCCGCCTTTCATGTTTCCGTCATAGACAGTGGAAATGAAATGCAGGGGTAAGTGAGGACCCCATTAAAGCTCCCATTGCCCTTGTACCAACTATAACCAAAGACATGCAACACAAGAGGATTAAGTGCGTGATGAGAGGAAGAAGAGCAGTGGCTGCAGCTAATGGGGTTTTTTTTTTTTTTTTTTAAACCCTCTGGAGTCTCAAATCAATGTTCATAAGAAAATTCTTCATCCAAAATAAATAAATAAATAAATAAATAAAAATCCAATCTAAAAGACTTCAGCACAAAAAAAAAAAAAAAAAAAAAAAAACTAAAATAAATCATTAAGTTGGCAATTTTCTATTTGAGTCTATAAGATTTGGGGCAGTGATGGTCTAAAGCTTAGAGAGGCAAGCTCGTGACCAAAGGATTGCTGGTTCAATCCCTGAACTGGCAGGAGAAATCTGGGTTGGGGAGATGAATGCGCAGCGCCTGCCCCTCCCTAATTATCACCACTGAGGTGCCCTTGAGCAAGGCAGCTAACCCCCCAAATACTCCAGTGGAGCTGCTCAGCGGCCAGCAGAGAAGTCTGCAGTTGTACTGGGCAGCTTCCAAGTCTGAAAGTGTGTGTGTATGAGTGTGTGACGGCATTCCTGAAAAAGAGCATTTGTTGCTCAATGAAAATAACCCTGAATAAATAAAGGTTAAAAACAAAATCTGGAAAATAAAACAAAGTCTCCAGAACTCAGCAAATAATGTGTCAAATGTGACTTTAGACTCCAGAGGGTTAAAGGCTGAATCCATGATAAAGCAGTGGTGGATGATCTGACCCACTAATGCTCAATTTTTACCAAAAAAAAAAGGGCATCGTTATTCATATAATAGTCAAAATTTAATCACAACAGGCCTCTTTATGCACATATTTACAGTTGTATACAGGCTTTATTATTCTGGTGAATCCTGGCCGGGTTCAAGTCCTGAAACAGTAGGAGGTTCCAGATGTTGTCACATGAGAACATTATCTGCTGCTTCACATGGCAGCCAGCCTTGAGTTGTCCAAAAAAAAAAAAAAAAANAAAAAAAAAGTCACGCATCTCTCTCTCTCTCTCTCTCTCTCTCTCTTAAACTTTTATTCTTATCCTCACTTTCACCCTTATATCAGCCAGACCACCAGCTTATTCCCAAAGTGACTCTGGCACCTGGGAAAATTTATAGTGTGTGAGGCAATTTATTCAAAGTGGGGACGTCCTGAGATTTTAGTTTTGGAGACGGGATGAATGTATGATTCCGGCGTGTGTGTGTGTGTGTNGGTGTGTGTGTGTGTGTGTGTGTGTGTGTGCGTGTGTGTGTGTGTGTATGTGTGTGTGTTTCAGCAGTAAATGATCCATTTTCAAAATTCATAAATGTTTCACATTCAGGAATTTTGACAGGCAACTTTGTTTTGCCATTAAAAGTAGCTGTACTGTATTTTGATGATATCAGATGTAAAGCAAAAGAAATTTCAGAGTTAATTTCAGGTTTCCAGGTGTGTGTGCACATTATTTGAAGTATTTCCTGAGTGCGTGGTTGTGTGTAGTGCACACGAGTGTGACATCAATGATGTGAATGTGGCTTAAAGGAGGAGAATCAGCGGAGGCCATGAAATCAATTGTTTTCTAAATGGTTTTGAGCTACTGCTTTGTGCGCTAATTGATCAAACCGCAGCTTAATTAATGACACGTCACTTCCACAGAGAATAAATCTTCATCATGCCACAAGGTCGCTAAAGTCTTTGACCCAAAAGAAACAGCAGTTTCACATCGTTTTTCTGAAGACTTAGGGAGTTTTTCCATGCCGACATGGTTTGTTGGTTAAGGTGGAACAGTTTATTTCCCTACTTGCTATGGTTCATTTGGGCAGGTGTGAACCTGCAAACACACACAGGTGAGAAAACCAGAAACCGACCGAGATCGTTTTTATGGGCTCAGCCTGGTTCCAAAACTCTGAAGCGGTTTGTTTGTGATGTGAACATGATCTGCACTCGTCCCGAACCAACCGCAAGGAAATCTATCGATCTGTTGATTGAGCGAGAAGTGGAGAGGGTTGCGTGCGGGTAATGCTTAAAGGGCCATGCTGGTGCTTTTGCATGTTTGAGTCCAATATATACAACATGTTACATTGCTGACAACCATTTCCCCTAAATATACTACTGGAACAGTAAATATTAAAATAGTTTTTCCTACCTTCCAGAATGCCATTCATTCCAGAATGCCAATAAAATCAACGGTATCAATTGTAATTTTAATCAGTTGTCGCAACTTTAAACATGTTTGAGATAAGAAATCACAGCAAACAAGATGTGTATTAAATTTTTTGTCGAAGTAATTTTATTTAACTGGTTCAACACAAAATGTACATCTCCGCCATTGAATATAGTACTAGTGTAGTTTGCTGAGAAATTAGAAACAACCATCGATTCTACATTCAGACTGTATGTGTTAGCAGGAGAAACATTGAATTTTAACGTGGGTGTATCACCTGTCCATTTAATTTTGAAAAATTAGGCAATTTGGCAAAATAACAGGAAAATTAAATATGGTTTTATATTTTAGGAATTCATCAGCAGTAACATAATGTGCATGCAGGTAGTATTCATTGGGATTAAACTTACAAAATCACTGGAAAGGTCCTTTAACTACTACTGTGGTAAAGTTTGTTTTACATTAGATGCTCATCAGATATCCCCTACTTACCAAACCATTAAACGAGTCGAACATAAAACAAACTTTACACCTTTGATTATGTTTGGATTTTCTTGCTCCTGCCCCTAGACAAGCTAAAAGAAATGTATCATCATCATCATCATCATCATCATCATTGCTTAGAGGTTACAGAAGCTGGTTTGAATGGTTGGAGAAAGTGAATGATTAAAGCATACAATAAATGTCCTTGAGTTGACAGGAGCCGGATTTTAGGGATAAAGCCATATGGGCCTGAGTGTCATCAAATTTTTTAGGACACAAAGCTGCATGCTGGGCAGAAGTAACATTCAGCCAACTTTGACGACATTTCATATTTTAATACCCAGTGCACCACAGCCAGTAGATTAAACTTTGCAAGACGGTTTCTCTTTAAGTTTCTGCCTTACTGTAGGTAACGCATGGACTTATTATTTCTTTGCTTTGTTCTGGTTTTGCGTGGGAATAATTGTTTCATGAATATTGAGACGTATGTTTTTGACTATTTCAAGCACACATACATGGATGCACACAGTAAGAACGTCCTCCCTTGTTTGTGATTTTGTGAATCAGCCTCGTTACCAAATGTCAGCCAAGTTTTGTCTCTGAACAATCATTTCCCTCCAGGTAAATCTGCCCCAAAATGGCGACATTAACCTGACAATACACAGCAATCCATTCATATCTCATCTCTTTCTCCTCCCGCCCAATCTTTCCATCCTGTGTTGGTTTCTTCTGACAGATTGGTTTGGAGGGAAAGCCCCTGAGACCCTGACTTACAGGTCTTGGATAATGGTTGATGGAAATCAGGTTCCATCATGGCCACCAATCTGTTCTAATGAAGATTCTTGGCCCTGTTTGCTAGCTGGCCCTGAGGCCTGGCCTTCGCTCAGCATGAGCATGCGGGTCCATCAGTAACCTTGGCGCAGACGTCCAAGCATCTGCACAAAAATAAAACATGAAGCTGATGCCATCTGGTCAAAGAGAATGGATACTTGACCTCAAACTGAAACCATGGCAAGGACCCAAAAGCCTGTCAATGCTCTGTAAAGCCTGGCTTAACCGCTGCCACTCAGATGGGTACGTTTTAAAAACATGATCACATATTGGGGCTAGGGTTAGCGTTGTTACCTCACAGCCAGAAGGTCCCAGTGTAACAGCCCAAAATATCCCCCCTGCCCAGACTGTCCCTGGGGTTAAAGGGGCTAGCCTGTTTTATACCTCGGGTATATTCCGGGCTAGTCCAGTTCATACCCCGGGGTGTTATTTTGGCTAGGCTATTTCATACCGCCCAAAGCCGGATTATACCCCCACACTCAGACACACAATAATCAAGGATACATGAGTTTTTGGTTTTATTTCACAGACTTTCACACACTAATCCTAACCTTAACCCCGATGACACAACCTTATAATTTATCAAAAAAGTCTATGTTGCAGTGACATGTTATTTCTTAAATTATGATGGAAAGAAACTCTGGACATTGAAATACAGACTAATTTATGAAAAACACAAGGGGGTATAATCTGGACTAGTGGGATATAGTCTGGTCTAGGTCAAATTATACCTGGGGTATAAACCGGCCTGGGCTATTTTAAACCCCGGGCTATATTTTGGCCTAGACCAGACTATACTCGGGTGTAGTTTGGCAGAGGCTTAATTTGGCCTGCTACACACCAGGTTTGAGTCTGACCAGGTCCTTTCTGTGTGGAGTTTGCACGTTCTCCCCGTGTCTGCGTGGGTTTCCTCCGGGTGTCCCAGCTTCCTCCCACCTCCAAAGACATGCAGGTCAGGTGAACTGGAAACTCTAACTTGCCCGTAGGTGTGAATGAGTGTGTATCTGTGTGTCAGCCCTGTGATAAACTGCCGACCTGTCCAGGTGTGCCCCGCCTCTCACCCAGTGACCGGTAGGATAGGCTCCAGCCCTCCCGTGGCNGTCCAGGTGTGCCCCGCCTCTCACCCAGTGACCGGTAGGATAGGCTCCAGCCCTCCCGTGGCCCTTAACAGGACAAACAGGTAGAGATAATGGATGGATGATCACATATTGATTGAAATATTGATCTTTTCCTCTTTCATGTCAGACATCAAACAAATTTGTTCCTGTGTTTGCTACAGGTCACCAGCTTTGGCTGGAATCCAAACTAATCTGCTTTATCTTATTACCTCACACACTAGCCCCCATTAGCCTCTGCTACTGTATCACCTGACCTCATGTCAACCNACCATCAACATGAAATGCATCTAGGCCATTCATCAAAACTAAATGTCAGAAGCGCTTTAATAACACACACAGTTTAACTCTTAATTCACTTTTTAAACTTACCAGAAATCTGTTGAAGCCTGTCATCAAAGCAATTCCATCACGCCGATTTAAAAAAAAAATTTCATTTACTGTTTCTTTTATTTTGTCCACCTCCTGTGGATTTCCATTTCTGTCCATGGAGCTGACATCCCTGCAGGGGGAGGGGAGTTCAAGGATTCATCAGACAAACAGTAGGACTCGTTCTCTGCAGAAACCTGCTCAGCTGGACAGCCTGGATCCACACAACATGACTGAGCTTATGATTGTGTGTGTGTGTGTGTGTGTGTGTGTGTGTGTATGTGTAGGCCAGATGTGTAGCATACATTACACAACCAGGTAAAATAATTTCTGATGTCAAATCCAGCTTGTCCAGTACTGATGTAAAATTGGAAAATGTAACATGATCCTTCCTTCCAATATTTCAAGGCGGAGTGATAAGGAATGAATTTATCACATGACACAGTTTGGCAGTGACAGGATTAATCATTAATACCTGTGTGAAATGAAGACAAGTTGCATAGTGAGTTCATGTATTCATCTACAGAGATTAATTTTTAGTTTCAAACTTATTTCTCTTCAAGTCGGTTCTGCCACTTACTAAATTCTTGCAACATTAATCTCTCTTTGTCCAATAAAAATCACATTTCAATATAACTTTTTGGCCTCAGAAAAGTTCTCGCCACTCCTTAAAAGGCTGTTCTTGTCAATTGTAGAGTACAATTATGGTAAAACTGTACCTGAGCACAGAACTTCCATTTGATATTTTCTGCTGCTGATAGAAACAGTTTAAAACTTAGCTGTTACTGTAGAAAAAGTGCTAATCTTTAATAGTTTCTATCTTTTGCCGCAGTGCCGAGCGCCCCAGAGAGCTCCAAATATGTGTGTGGTTTTTAAACAGCTTTAATTTCTCCAGCAGCATGCAGCCTGATACCATTACAGGATGATACGTGTGTGTAAGTGAGTGCTGGTGTTTGTGTGTATGCAGCTTGCCTACGTCTGCATGTGTAGAATCATCTATCATCTCCGCTGCAATCATCAATTCAGCGTCTGTGGAATATATAAATGCCTCATCGCTGCTGTGTAATATCCCAGTTTGTCTCTTATGTTTTCTACAAATAGCAGCAATCTTCTAAGCTTGTTGCATGTCACACCGTGCAAGATGAGTGTAATAAAACCCATCTGATTGGAGGATGTCTACTTTGTTGCATGTCAGATTGACGTTAGTCCTGAATTTCTGGCAATGTGAGAAAGTTGTTGCAGCTTTTGGTCACACCGACGCTTAATTGACTGTGGACTCATGCTGTGATCTAAGCCTACTGTATTGGATTGATGACTAAAGATTTCATCATGGTTGCTAGTTTTCGTCTGTGACAAGTCAAAATTGGACAGTCTGAGGAGTGTTTAACCAGCCTGAAATGCACACGAGTGTCCAAGGCAAGCGGAGCGTGCAAATAGTTTTGATTCAGTGCCGTCACAAGTAATCGTAGTGACACTTTAGATTGGATTGTTGCTGTGATGGACAAGATTCGATGTGGATTTGTGACTTAAAGGACCATACCACCCATTTTGCATGTTTGAGCTGAACATATTCTATTTTCATACACGTGAGGTTACTGACAATCATTTCCCAAAGCATACTACTGGAACGGTAAATTAAAAATCTTTTTCCTACCTTCCAGACCGCCATTGGTTTCAGTTTATTCTGGTACGCTATTAAAATCAACTTGTTNTTTTCCTACCTTCCAGACCGCCATTGGTTTCAGTTTATTCTGGTACGCTATTAAAATCAACTTGTTTGATACTTGAAATGTTCTTGGGATAGGTAAGCCATCATTGCGTACAACACATGTATTCAGGTTTTTTTTTTTTTTTTNTTTTTTTTTTTTTTTTGTGTTTTTTTTAGTTTTGTAATTTTAGCAACGTTTTAGCAACAAGCCATTGGTTTTCAGTTCCATTACACTATAAAAAATGAACTGGCAGAGAAACATGCTTGAGATAAGTAATCCATCATGTTATAATTTTTTTTTTTTTTTTTTTTTGCCAAAGTTACTTAATTTTAGTGTTGTAATGCAGTTTAAAGCACAGACTGATCTGAGATCTCGGGAATATTCCCATCAGAAACCACAACTTTTACAAGATAAATTAACATGACCATCCCTTTTACAGTTGGGCATGCGTGTTAGCTTGCAAAACGTTGAATTTTAATTCGGGTGTATTACTGTGAAGATTTGATTTTGAAAGCTCATGGATTAAAATGCACTTTTATGCTTTGGAAAATGGTTGGCAGGAATGTAACAGGTTTGCAGATAGCGTTTATTGGGCTCAAACATGTAAAACCATTGGTATGGTCATTTAATACCTTTATGTTCTCCACTCTCAGGGACCATGTATATATATATGAATGGATTCCATCTGTCTTTTTTTTCTTAGTAGGATGGATTTACCTGCAAATCAAACCACCTGTAAGACAGAGATTTGTGTTCATTGTATTGCTGTGTGCGGTGAAAGTGTGTGTTTTACATACCGGTACACACTGAGACAGAGAGAACTTGATTCCAAAAGGCCTTTAAGATGGCCTTGTTCTTTATTAAAGGGTAGTGTAACAATTAAAATACACACAATACTTTAATATGCTTCCCTTTTTAAAATCCCAGTCAAATTAGCCGAAAGCCTCAGCAACAGCGAGCCTAAGGTCCTGGATTTACAAAATAATGGATGACATTTTTTTTGTGGTTTGCTCAGAAAAATATCCTCATAATTTTATCTCCTAACTGAACTGGCTAAATTGAAATGCTTTTGAAAAAACGAGAAAAGAAAATGTTCGACGTTAATCCGTTTGAGAGGCTACAGTATACCGTCTCCCAGAATCTTCTTTCACATAGCAATACAGCACTTAAAAATCCTTTAAATAACAATTGACAGGTTAAATTTCTATTTATTAAATACTTTTCAACATTGCCTTTTCTTTTATTAGTGTATTAAGATTAGCTAACAAAGTCCCAGCAGTAATTTGCTCCTCAGTGTTTTCTCTGTGACTACGTGCTGCCCCAGATATTATTGCACTGATAATTGAGAGTAAACTCTCTCAATACACTATTGGTGTAGAGTTTGATTTTTGCTTTAACCAAAGGCTGAGGGGAGAACTCCCCCCTGGCTTGGCCCTTCTTGGGGGGCTCAATCTGAGAGCCTTTTGGAGGTCCAGTGAGGTCAGGGGCTCAAACCTCAGACTCCAGGCTGGACACCCTGCCCCAGGGCTTTGGCACATAGGGACTGTTGACTCTGTGGGTCACCACCACCTGCCTCCGCTCTCTGCTCCCAGACCCCGCAGCTTCCCGCTTCCCTGCACCGTCATGGCCCCCCAGCATGTTGTTCTGGTAAACCACCTGCCTGTCGCTCATACGAGGAAGCATCGCTGCATTATCTGGGCAGTGGCTACTACAGGGAAACAAATGGCACATATTGTTGGGGCTATTGTAAAACTGGGCCGGTCCCTGGGCCAGTGGCCCCACATACACTGGTAAGTCTGTGTAGGAGTTCAGGTAGGTGGAGTAGTGTCTGTGGACCACAGTGGAGGAGGAGCGCCGCAGGGCAGCAGTGTTCTGGAGAATGGCCTCCCTGTAAGATGGTAGCCGGGTGGACTCAGAGTACTTAAGCTTTTGTTTGTAGGGGTAGGAGCCCATATGGGCTGGGTCCAAGTAGGCCGGCTCAGCAGCCAAGGGGTAGCAGGACAGGTTGTGCCCCAGGCTGCCATACAGCTTGTGGGGCTTTGGCTTGGCCACCACCACGCGTGGGAATAGGTCGGGAATGTTTGCTCTGTTGGAGGACGATGTGGATGTGGAGGGCTTAGTTTCATCGACCTGTCGAATCCTATCGTTACCCCACGTGGCTTTGAGAAATGAGGCGCGGCGGTTGAGTTTGTCCTTCCCCAGGAGCGGTACGTCATCCATTTCAGGCTCCAGGTAGGACTTCATACAGGAGTTGCAGCTGGGGCTACCACCTGGGTAGCGGCCTGCAGCAGAGGCCATGGCTGCAGCATTAGAGGCGTGGTTGTTCAGGAGGTGATTGGCCCTCAGCTCCGTGAGGCAGGCTCTGGGTTCATCATAGTCATTTCTAGGTCTGGGGTCTACAGCATCAAACACGTAGCTATGGGATCGTCTCTTCCGGCTCACACAGTCAGGAGGATAACTAAACTTCCTTCTTAGTGGTCCTTTATGCTTCACGTAGATATCGGGCACCTGGAACTCCCTGTAAGGGATAAAAGGGGATGTGGGGTACCGGGCCTGCTTCTCCACATACAGCCTGCTGCTGTGGTGGGGGTTGGACATACTACCAGAAGGTGAAGGGTCCCTCATGGCAAGATGAGGGCTGCTGAGGCTGGAGATGGGTAGTGTCCTCTCTAAGACATGCTGATTGCTGTGGGCAGGCAGCGTGTAGCGGACCGGCATGGGCCGGGTCACCATCCTGGGCTTCTCCAGCAGGGGCTGGTTGGAGGTTTCCCCATAATGAATTGGAAAGGTGGGTGTGAGGGCCCTCTGAGGGTATGGTGAGTGGTTGTCTGTGATGCTGGAGATGTAGGGCAGGCGGCCGTGGCTCATGTCTGTGGTCGTCACTCTGGGAGACAGGCCGACCCTCACGTTGTCGCCCCCTCGCCTACTCCAGTTCTCTATGGTCTTGGTGGCGTTGTCCAGAGAGTTCTCCACCCTGGCTGAAGACACCATGTCCTTGGCTGTCTGCAGCATCTTCAGCATATTGGCTTGCGTGTAGTTGGTGGTGACATCCGGACTCTGCATGCTCCCGTTGTGGTCTGTTTGCTCGACTCCATTGAAGCAGCTGTAGATGCCCTGCAGAGAGACAGGAAGAGGAAATTACGATCTTTAAGCCTCATCAGATACAAATATGAACCAACAATCGACTGAAATCCCAAAGGTTTCAGCTGTGATTTGCCACTGTCACTGTTAATAACTTTCTATTAAATTTCTATTTACTTAAGCAGCAAATGAACTCAAACGCAACACGCCGCTGAGCTGTTGGTCGTAGTAATTTTGTCTTCATGTTCCTGTTGGAAATGTTGTAAGCACACAGTTTAATCTTGAAACAGCTCAGGCATGTAAATGAATGAGTGGCTGAACATACTCCTATATTAGTTTGCCTGCCTTTTTATTCCACCAGCTCTATTTTACTTTCAAATGGAGAATCAGTTTGGAATACTTAATCTCACCTCTCATACTGTCAACACATGGATGGAGGTTTTTTTTAATGGGGCAATTTAAATTCAATTTCTTTGGGATCACGACATCACAATATTTCAGCAACTATCCATGAGATCCTTTTATTGCTTTAAACTCAGTTTATTTTATTATCATTTTTATCTTTGCCGCCTTGAACTTTCCTGGTTGTGCATTGATTTGACTTACTGCATTGCCAATATTTATAGACCAAAACTGTATATTTTGTAGGCCAGATGAAAAGGAGACGGCTTTGCTATCACACGACTATAACAAATTTTTACAACTTTTATTTACCAGAAGCGTCTTAATGCCCATTCAGATTTTTTGACCTATATCCGATTTTTCTGATAGTCTCTTTAGATGTTCCCTTTTTACGTGGCTTATATTAAATGCCTGTATTTTTAGAGCTTAAAACTAGTGCAGTGCCCGTTGAAAATATGTCTGTTTAGAATGGCTGGACTTTATGGTGTGCGCCGCAGCCTGCCATAATTTTGTTCTGCATGTCCTAACGTGAACTATAAGCTGACCCCCCATTTTGACTGCAAATTTAGATTTTAAAGAAACCTGCATATAAGCTGACCCCCTGATGTTGTTCCATCAATTTATTTGTTTAGCAAGTTACCTGTTTTTCTGAGAATTGTCATAGTATTCCTGTGATTTTCTGAAAATAATCCACGTACCGGTACCGGTAAACAGCTGATTACCGTAAGTGACATTAGCTAACATTAAGTTTTCCGGACTCCTCTTCCTTGTCTGAATTGNTTTTTTTTTTTTTTTTTTGTTAAGAATCTCACCCGTTACGTGTTTTCAGTGTAATTATCCTGTACTTGAGTCGATGGGGGCCTGTCTTTGTGCCTTTCCTCGATAAGGAATTTTGGATTTCCCTCAGCCGTCCCCCTGTTGTTGTTCCATCAATTTATTTGTTTAGCAAATTCCCTGTTTTTCTGGGTATTGTCATAGTATTCCT
>VXCM01001399.1:23396-71572 GCA_014773175.1 Lucifuga dentata
AAAACAAAAAAAAAAAAAACAAAACAAAAAAAAAACTCGGCTTATACTTGAGTATATACGGTAGTTTACGGTAGTGGAGCATATGCTGCCATGCCCAGAGTGTATCCTGCCATGCGGACTACTTTTTACCGGCACAACTCAATTCGAGAACTGCTCATCCAAACAACTTCATACTCAACACTGCACATCCTTGGGTTCTGTGCAATAAACTTGCCGAATTTCAACTTCATACGTTGCTGGGTTTTAGAATAATGGTGCCACAGACAGACATTTCTCTCTTTTTAGTTAGATAACCTGCTTGTGTAAATGAGAGTTTAATTTCCAAAACGGCGCAATGGATGCAAATGAGGCTATCACTTTCTGAAGTCTCTAAAGCTCTGCGACATATTTTATGGTAGAGAATTAAGGATAAGAGCACTTGTTGGAGCTTGGGCATGTTGGGTATGATTGCTGCTACATTTCGACAAGGTAAAAGAGAATTTTATGATGTGCGAGTCGTAATGGCATGGAAATTTGGATCTGTGTGTTTAGGTGATAGTTGCAGATATCCAATACATATCAGATTTATTTCCTCATATGACAATGGCGATGAGAATATCCAATTTCACGTGCTTTGTCGTTGTTAACGTTCAAAACGCATATGCGATGCCTGCCACATTTTGAGCAAAAAAATCTGAATTGGGTCACTGTACCTGTAAATGTAGCATTTGAGGTCTTTGTCAAAGATATGTAGATTGTATGATAAGTAACTCTGTAATTATACATTAATCTGTATTACATTTAATACAAGCAAAAATGGCCATGCACTTGCTGAAGAGTTTTCCTGCTCATGTGTGATTTTTGACTTACTCTGCTGATGGCAAGGAGGAAGTCCAGGCTCTCTGACTTGCGGACTGAATGCCGTAGTTTCCAGTAGAGCAGATGTTCCCAAGCAAAGACCAGCAGACTGAGGCCCATGGCTACCAGCAACATGTAGAAAACCCCCGCCATGTTGTCGATGTCCAGTTTGCTGCTCATCACCTCTTTCTTTTCGTTACGGCAAATTCCTGTGAGCCAGACGGTTTGCAGCTTCTGCGTGTCACCTGTGAGCGAGAAGCACAGACTTACAGCGTGTCTTATTTGCATAAAACTCATCTTAATAAGGGACTTCAAGGGAATAATGAAACGCCTTCCAACAGCTTATCAAATGCATTTGCATGGGGTAATGAAATTCGTTGAAATCACCGGTAGCCCAGTGCATCTGTATAATGTTGTGATTTAGCGAAAAGGTAGAACTGTAGTCAAGCATCTAGAGAGGAAAAGCAAATTATGGCTGCTATTACCAAAAGTAGAGGTAGAAAGTGACTGAGTGTATTTACAACTCCTGCACTAAAGTACAATTTTTAGGTGCTTGTACTTTGAGTATTTCCATTTTATGCTACTTTGCACTTCATTCAGATTAATTATACGGGGAATTATTGTACTTTTTACTCTACTACACATTATTGGACACCTGTAGCTACATGAAGACTAATTTTAAATTCAATGTCATTTTTAGAATACATTTTTAGAGATTTTTTTTTATTGTTTAATTCCAGACTCTCCAAAATTGTAGATATAAGGTTGCTCACACAATGCAACCTTATATCTACAGTTCCATTGATTTTAATTACTGATGCAGTATCATGTTCTAAATACAAGTTATTGCATCAATAATTTAACATAGTGACTTGTTCATGGTCTCTCGCCAAATGCTGGGATAGACTCAGTCCTCCTGCAACAGGATATGCAGCTGTAGAGAATAGATGGATGTTGGCAGGGACCATTTCTCATAATGAGTACTTTTAATTTGGATCCTTAAGTACATCATACTGCTAACACTTTTACCTACAGTAAGTAGAATTTTGAATGCAGGACTTTTAAAGCACCTGCAAAAGAGTAAATATCAATTGTGGCATTTGTGCTTTGAGTATTTCTTAAAAGATAATTTATTTGACCAGTTATGGACATGACAAGTTTGCACAGAATTATGATCATTGATGATTTACTCTCTTATAGGTCATATTAACCTCTTTAAAGTATTGGAAAGCCTGTTATCAAATATTGTCCCTTTCTAAGTTGTTGTAATTCTGTAGGTATACAGCCCCTTTCTGACCCTTTAATCATGAAATATTAAAAAATACTACTTTTCCGCTATGTATCTCTCACAGTCTGCATTATAATTCTTAGCACTCTCAGCTTTCTCAGTTTAAGTAATGTGCATCGTTTCATATTATTCATATTATGCACATATTTCTCCATCAGTTGCATATTTCTGCCAAAGGTGACTTGACTTTTGCCTGAGGTTTAGGAGTGATGTAGGTTAGCAGAGGCATCTCATTTTAAATCATCTTGTGGAGCCGTTTTATAGACATGTATTTATGTATTGTTTTCCATTCTGCCAAATTTTACTATAATGTTTTCTACCCTCTATCTGTGCTGGTTTTCCTTATTTTATGCTTCAAAGCACTTAGGAGACTGTTTTCAAAAAACAAATCATTTCCGCATTCATTGTACTTGCCTCTTTATTACTTTCAGGGTCAGGAGATGAGTACGTTTTAGATTTATTTTAGGAATAAATCTGTCAAATGTTTATTTATCGTCTACGTTAATATGAGGAATTTACCATCGGCAAGGAACTGGAGCAGAGCCAGGTCGATGGGTCGTTTCCAGCGTGAATCCTTCTGCAGGGCAATGCCATAACCAGTGGTAGCAAACACTTTCCCGCTGCCAATTGTCACCAGTTTGCAGCCTTCATCTTTACCAGCCATGTAATTCAGCACAGCAGCATCATAGATGAAAGCGTCCAGTTTCCTAAGAGGGGAAAGAAACAGATTTTTTTTACTCAAATCCTCATTATAGAACAGTTAGCTCTGCTCCTTTTGTTTCTGCTGTTTTGTTTTACGGCTGTGTTAATCCTTGGCAGACACCTACCCTGTTTTCAGGCTGGTAAGGGCATCCTCTACTCCCTTCTGGTTGTATTTGACCATGTGGGAGTGCATCTCAGGGTAGTTACTCCTTATGTTACGCTCTGTGCTGCCATTTGGGACCGTACCAAAACGGAACGGAGGATACTGCTCCTGCGGCTTTTGAAACTGTCGGGAAAGGTAGAAAGAGGAAAGACAGTAATAATAATGATTTGTGATATTGATTTATTGCTCAAAACCATGTCGTAACAGACTGCAAACGGAATGGAAGAACTTTTTACTGTAGAGATCCTCTGTGAGCAGGTAATCAAATTCCGTTTGGTGATTTAATTATAATACTCTTTTCTGCACTACATGAGCTCTAAAGCCTCAATAAAAACACTCTGAGAAGCTAATCCGGTGACACTGACCGCCTTGGCATTCTTGTGATTTCTGCCTCGATTCTCAAGTGCTGTTTAGCGAGTTATCCTTCTGGCTTTTTGCTCTTTTAATTCACACAGCCAATTCTATGATCCAACACAATAATCAGAAATTAACTCTGTCCAGAACAGTGTTTCCTGAGGGATCAGACATGGCTTCATCCTTCCTTTGTCTGCAGTAAGATATGAACTTCTCATTTTATTCTTTTGCTTTTGGCAGTCCCATGTGCATTTAATTAGCTGCGAGGGCAGGGGTCAGAATGGAATTGACAAAATTGTGCTTTTTCATTAACCTTATGCAGATACATGATCATCTTTAAAGGGGCAATTTGTGCTTTACTTTATATGTGAAGGAGAAGGTATCATCTCAGGCCATTCCATGCAAATGAATGAGACCTTTGCCTGTAGTCTTCAATCAAACCGAGGACGATCTGCAGAGGTGAATGTGTTTTTTGCCCATTAGAGGAACAGTCTGTGCGCCTCACCTCGCTACTACAAATCAAGGTTACAAGATCCAACTTTAATAACTGGCTTCTTCATAATATCTGTCTCGATGCTACATATCAGAGACATGGCTGACATTGATTTGTTTAGATTAAAGTCCCTCTCTATACCCTGACAGCATGTCACTGCAGCATTTTCAGCATTGGTGTTGCAAAAGGGCGGAAATGTTGCGTAATACACACAAAGAGTGGATTGGAGGATGTCAGAGTTAACATGATATGTTGTCACGTCACAATGACTTCCTCATGATAGTCATGCATAAAGTCACGCCTTATAAGTAAAGTGTCCATTACGTGGGGGATGAGGTAATCATCTGCCTTAACTCAGCCCGGTGTCCTTAACAGCTCTGGTTGCCTTCATCACTCTCTCCTCTGATACAAGGTCACTTCCTGTGACTTCATCCTGTACGCCATTTACATTTACTTAACCTGCAGGTTCGACACAGCTGGACAAACATCACTTCATCTGTCCCTTCCCTGCATGCAGCCGTGCAGAATGCCGCTCGATAACCTATGGACTTGCTGTCAAAATAGCTTCATTGCTTTCTCTGCATAACAGAATCAATGTATAATAAGGCAAAAAATGGTAAATGACTGTCGGGATCGTAATAAGCACTGGACAGCTTGGTCTTTTCCTCAAATGCCTCTTTAATCCCTTGGTTGTGCTGACAGTTTAACACCGATTTCCTTGTCAATACACCTATAAAATGCATTTTAGCGTCATGCAAATATGCATAAGATAATACGAGAAATCATAATGAACTGCATGCATGGAAGATTCATTTGGGTATTACGTTTCGTAGGCTTTCCCCATGTAAAGACTCGGGGGATGTAATTCAATTTTGCCACTTACACTACAAACCCATTTATGTGTTATGGGGAAATGAGAAGCCACAGCTGTGACATTGCCGCTTCAAATAACAGGATATTTTCCTTTTCACATCTACACTGAGCGTTGCACATCAAACACATCAAAATGCCCCGAAAGAAACACTCAGGATCAAAGACGGCACTATCAATGACAAAGCCGGCTACCTTTTTGTCGCTCAGCCCGGAGACGGTGTCTATGTATTGCTCCTGGATCATGAAGGCTGCCAGGTTGGCTGTGTAGGAGGCCAGGAAGATGACAGCAAAGAAAGCCCAGACCAGGACCATGATCTTACTGGTGGTGCCCTTAGGATTCTCAATTGGGACCGAGTTGTTGAAGACAATTCCCCACAGCAGCCACACGGACTTCCCAATGGTGAAGGTTGGACCGCCGGGATCTAGAGAGGAAAGTCAAGCAAAAGGATGTGAATCTAACTTTTCTGTCTCCGAAAGCGAAGAGATTGATTTGGATTTTTATTTTTATTTGTCACACCAAGTGCCCACATGGACTTACAGTATAAGACACCAAATACAGTGTTGCAGTGTTGAAACAAAGGAAAATGTGTAAAACATACCATGAGAACAAACCAAATATCACGAAAATTAGCCTAATACAAAAACTTTACAACTTAAACAGAGAATTTTTTCTTCTGTCCCAAGATTTACATAGAAAATCTGCAACAAAAAAGCTTCCCTTCCTAAAACACAAATCTAACCTTTTGTAGTCATTCAGCCATAAGAAATCTGCTTTGATTGAAGATATTTTATGAAAAAAAAATACAGTACAGCCCTTAAATCATCATATAAAGAACAATAAAACATCAAATGAACTTCATTTTCAGTCATTTTCAATTGTAACCCACCTTCCTCACAACAGTCTCTCCCTGCCCTTTTCTACAGCTAATATTAAAGATCTCTGATTTTTGGTTAAATTCTGTCTGATGTATGGCTTCACATTGTAGTTATTTTTTAATGAGGCAATAAGTTCTCGGTTTTGGTTTATACCAAACATCAACAGACCATTTTTCTCTGTACATAAGAAATAATTGACTCTGAACCTCATGAATTATTGCTGGACTCACTTTTGGCGGTGACCAGGCTGCGGTTGTACCCAACCGGACTGCAGTATTCAAAGACAAAAACTGTGATGGCCACGACAGTCAGACACATCACAAACATCATCACCCAGACCGCCGGACTGTACGGTTCTGCAGGAGGAGAAGACAAGAGTCCGGCAGGTTAAAAGATGGCAACAGCATCGAGTTACATTGAAGACTGAAGTGTTACTCACCTAGAAACGCAGAGGGCGAGACAGTCCCGTTACTTCTGGCCACCATCACACTGATCCCCGTCTCCACAAATGGCACCGAGAAGTCAATAATCTCCGAGCGCTCTTCGTTTATCGTCAGTGAACCAATGGCCATGTCTGCACGTTTGTAGAACACCTGTGGAGGGAGGAGAATCAACAGAGACATTAGTTATTTATTTCCTGTTTATTTGGTAGGGACGATACATACAACATTGCCATGGACAAATGTGGAAAATGCAATGTAAATCAGACTTAAGCTTAAAGGACCATGCCACCCATTTTGCATGTTTGAGCCTAATATATTCAATTTTCATACACGTAACGNTAAAGGACCATGCCACCCATTTTGCATGTTTGAGCCTAATATATTCAATTTTCATACACGTAACGTCCTGACAATCATTAAAGCATACTACTGGAATGGTGAATTAGAAATGTTTTTCCTACTTTCCAGACCACCATTGGTTTCAGTTCATTCTGGTACGCTATTAAAACCAACTTGTTGATACTTGNTCCAGACCACCATTGGTTTCAGTTCATTCTGGTACGCTATTAAAACCAACTTGTTGATACTTGAAATGTTCTAGGGATGCCTCCACCGGGAAATATAGTCCCAAAAGAAGACCTGCATTTGTGGAAAAATTTGAAGGACTGTGACTTCATAAGGCTGCATAACTATTAGCAGGAGAAACGTTGATTTTTAAGGTGGGTGTATTGCTTGAATATTTTATTTTGAAAGATTAAGAGGTTTTGCAAAATATCAGGAAAGCTGAAATACGGTTTTATCCTTTGGGAAATGACTGTCATTAACGTGATGTGAAAATTGATATATTAGGCTCAAACATGCAAAATAGATGACATGGTCCTATCTTGCAGTCCTCGTCCTAGTCCTCGTACTAATTTGCAGTCCTCGTCCCTCGTCAGGCTTTTAAATACAATTTAAAAAAAACAATGGGTGAGATTTGGGTGAGATAAAAGAGTGAATGGAAAGAAAAAACATGCTATCATAAATTGGATGCCGTGTAGTGTGTCCAATATATTACGGGATGGATGCTGCTGACTTTTGAGATAAATCTCACCTATCAGCAAAGTCAACACACAAGGCCTCCATCCTCGAGGGTGATATGCTGTCTCACTCTTCCAGCTGACGGTACACCACCCACTCAGCCCACCAGACAGGCACAACTCAAAAGCTGAGCCCAGCGGTATCATGCCTTTTCACCATTGTATTATCCGACAACCATCCTAATCCATTCCTAATCCACTGCAAAGTATTGCAGCACATAGCATAATACGTTACGTAAGACATTTGATGACAAAATATTACAAGCAGGAATTGGAATCGGGTGCATTACTAATCATCGCAGATCAAAAGGTCACTGGTGGTCTCGCTGGAGAGGAAGCGATGCTATTTTCCCTGCAAGTTTGAATCGTCCCGCCAGTATAGTTCATATCTGTGTCTGCTTTTCCTGCCTTTTCCTCTGCATCACACTGCTCTTTGTCATGCTGATGGAGAGCTGGTAGATTTACAGTCCAGACACTCTGCCTCATGTAAGCCATTAGCTCTCCTATGGAGGTTGATGCCTCATTGAGCACAATAGCCTCCCTGCTCAGGGAAAAGAAAAAAAACATAATGCCACAACTAATGTTGTATTCTCCAACTCCACTAGAAAAGAATCTGCCAGAGGAATTGATTCATTTGATGGTGGAGATTATTCACAAGGACCTCCTTCTTTTTGTATCACAGTTCCTCCTTCACCCACCCGTGACCTTGATATACCAATTCGTTTAATCATTAATTGCTACTTCAAACTGATTTTCCTTTCTATTTTTTTTTAAATAATGAAATCATTATAAGGAACTCAAATTTGAGGGTTTTCACCCTTATGTCATTATTATGACATTGCCTTTAGACACAGTTGACACGCTTGATTTAAAACAAGAATTAATGTTTGCAAATTTTCTAATGTTATAATACATACATTGGTTCATTCTTCCCCACCCTTAGGTGCAGGAATAGGCTCAGAACCTCCTGTATAGCAACACAAAATTGGCAAGAATATCCAATGCACATATGCAACTAGATTGTAAATAACTTTTCTGCTAGAAAAAGTGAATCATGACCATTTTGGGAATTCTCCTACCCAACAGTGTTTGGGTTGGCAGCTGTCTCCTGGGCCGATGGTCAACCCGTGATTATTTTGGGTGTTTTTTTCACTGCGTTGGTCCCAAGCGGCAAATGTGAAGTGCCCAATTGGGAAAAAAATCCTGGTATTCCTAATTAACCATCTACCACTGCCTAGGTATAATCAGACTACTACACTGAATAAAATCCAATAAAATCACAAAAAAGTAAAAATTCAAAGATTGCATACATAAATGCTTTATTTAATCTTCTTCTTCTTTAATATGAGTATGAACTTTTCCCTCTGGTAGACGATACAGAGTAAGCAAATGTAAAACCAATCAACTCAGGCTTTCATTTGTTCCCACCTCTATAAAGATTGCTGAATAAATAATTTAAATCCATTCATTTTTAACATTTGTAACTTTTGGCTGTAACCTACTCTTGGCAATTTTAATTGTGGTTATTATAAGATCATAAGATATTATGATCCTATTTAGAGGTTTTTTTTTGTAATATCTTGTTACTTAAAGTCAGCTTATAATTTGGATCCTTTATAAAAAAGTATTTCTTGCCTTGCTTGGCGTTCTTACCTCTCCAATCATCCCGTTCCAAATTCCTCGGACCAGCTTGCCATGTTTGCCATTGGTGACCAGGTAGAGGTCGTAAGAGAACTTAATGTTGCGTGACAACTTTTTCAGGATATCGATGCAAAAGCCCTTACAGCACAGTTTTGTGTACGGCTCGGTGTGACCCACGATGCTAAAAGCAGACAGTGAAAGAAAGAGGGAGAGAGACAGATGGACTTTGATTAAAAAATAAAACGGCATAAAATTTTAGGTGAAAGTTTCATTTGGAGGTCAGAGCAGTGACTCTGAGTATTGGCTTATTTCAACATTACAGCTTCCTATTGATCTAGACCGCTAACTTCTGATTGTTATAAATGATGCTATTAAACTCTCATTATGAGTTATCAATCAAGTGGGAAATCTCCAATTATTAACTCCACAATTACCTGGATAATATTACTAATGCCTTAATGTAAAATACACACAATGGCATAATTTTTAAAGATAGTAATTTTTATTATAGCATCAAACACCTAGAATAATATTTTATCTCATTTGTTTTTTATCAGTAGTACAGCTTGTGATATGTCATTGTCATTGATCCCAAGACAAACAATATCACCGATTAGTGTCAATAAGTGATTGACTCTGCTGCTCCACCTATAACTTTATGGCAATGATGAAACGTGGACCGCTGAAAATAGGCATTTCTGATTGGCTGGACTCTGTTATTGGAATCCCTCAAGCATAGTTCCAATCAATTGTTTAATCACGGTTGCCTTCAAATGGAATTCATGAGGTCGTATTTTTGCCGTGGGAAGTGGAAGGAACAATATATTTGGCATAGTGGTGGTTTAAAGGACCATACCGTCTAGTTTGCATGTGTGAGTCTAATATATTCAAATTTCATACACGTAGCGTTACTGACAATCATTTCCCAAAGCATACTACTGGAACAGTGAATTAAAAATNTTCATACACGTAGCGTTACTGACAATCATTTCCCAAAGCATACTACTGGAACAGTGAATTAAAAATTGTTTTTCCTATCTTCCAGACCACCATTGATTTCAGTTCATTCTGGTACGCTATTAAAGTCAACTTGTTTGATACTTGAAATGTTCTTGGGATAGGTAAGCCATCATTGCGTACAACACGTGTATTCAGGTTTTTTTTTTTTTTTTTTTTNTTTTTTTTTTTTTTTTTTTAGTTTTGTAATTTTAGCAACGTATGTCTCCACCAGGAAATATAGTCCCAAAAGAAGACCTGCATTTATCGAAAAATTTAAACAACCATGCCTTCACGGCTGTGTAACTACAGTATTAGCAGGTGAAACATCAATTTTTAAGGTGGGTGTATCACTTAAATATTTGATTTTGAAAGATTAAGAGGTTTTGCAAAATATCAGGGAAGCTGAAATACAGTTTTATCCTTTGGGAAATGATTGTCAGTAACGTAACATGTATGAAACTTGAATATATTAGACTCAAACATGCAAAATGGATGGCATGGTCCTTTAAGTCACGACAGCAGCCGTTACGAGGCATCTGACAACAAAAGTGGACGCCACATTCAAAAATAGTGAATGCTACTCGACAGAGGCTGATGACAGGATGGGGTTAGGGAGAGCTGCAGTGGGTTGACTGGGTTGCGTTATGTCACAGTCCCGACAGATGGATGGACAGCTGGGTGGACCATAACAAATCCGACATAAATTTATAACAAACAAACAAACAGTGGCAGATTGGAGTGAACTGGATAGCAATGATAGGAGTTAATTATTTATCAGTCATAGCAGATCAACTTCTTGTAAATTTCACCTGTAGAGTTGGTCATTATTCATCAATATCCCTTAGAGCTTAAAGCTGCTATGATTAGTTATTTGAGATCGTGGTTTAATTACAAATGATATGATATTATGAACATGAGGACTGGCCTGAAGGTTAGAGAAGCAAGCTTGTGACCGAAGGGTTGCCAGTTCAGTTTTTGGACTGGCAGGAGAATTCTGGGTTCGAGAGGTGAATAAGCAGCATCCTTCCCTCATTATCACCACTAAGGTGCCCTTGAGCAATGCACTTATTCCCCAAATGCTCCAGTGGAGCTGCTCAGTGGCCAACAAAGAAGCCTGTGGTTGGACTGGGCAGCTTCCAGATGTGTGTGTGTGTGTGTGAACAGGGCATTCCTGTAAAAGACTACCCTTGGATATGTGTATATATATATATATACAGTATATTTACATATTCTCCATTATTCCTGAGTCACCTCGCTGCCATCATCCTGTTCATGTGAAACTGAAGGACATTTTCATCCCCACGTCCCTGGTAATCCTGCTGATAAGTAAAGGGAATTGATTTCTATCCTTACGTCAGCCTCGTTTACTTGGCATGCATAGCTTGTATATGTATATATGTGTGTGTGTGTGTGTTTGTTTAGAAATTGGATACAGTTGTTTTCTACCAAATAAACATCTACTGTAACTCTATCTCACTCCTCGATTTAGCACTGAGTTAGTTAGTTGAGATGGTTTAAGGAAAAATGCTAAAATATTGAGAAATAGCAATTTGGTTCAAACAGATTGAATATAAATTTTAATCCATACTGCCTCGCCCACTATTCCTATATAACCTTAGCCCTGCGATAGACTGGCGATCTGTCCAGGGTGTACCCCGCCTCTCACCCTATGACCGCTGGGTTAGGCTCCAGCCCCCCCGTGACCCTCAACAGGACAAACGGGTTTAGAAAATGGATGGATGGATATTANTAGGCTCCAGCCCCCCCGTGACCCTCAACAGGACAAACGGGTTTAGAAAATGGATGGATGGATATTAAACTAAGTGGGACTGGCATCTTTGCCTTTACTTTTATTTTTCTATTACACTTTAGCTGCTACATGAAAAGCAAATTCTTCCTGTTGTTTGGCAATTCAGCTGATTCCTAAATGTCATCAGGTGGCACACAATCTAAAATACGGTGTATCAAGGCTGGCAAGCTGCCAGTTTTCATTTTCTTATCACTGGTTTCATCTTTTATTGCAGTTTTACTCTTTTGGCGAATATGTCAATGATTTATTGCTGTTAAATGCTACACACTGCACCTAGTAACTGTTTCATGTTCTTCCAGACCTCTGGGCTGGCCTTACATCTCCCTCTCTTCCAAAGACCAAATAATTTGACCCTGAGTTGGATGTTTGATGTGGACTGCTGTACGCAAATGTGTTTTAATGAGGACATGCTGCTGCGTGAAACCGACCACATGCCAGCCCACCTGACTGACCCTGACAGAAAAATACTTGTTTGCTGGTCCTGCTTACAGACCTGCAGTGCTGATCTTCAGAGAGAGAACGTGCAGCAGAAGCTAAAAGGGGGTTTAAAGCTATGCATGCCAAGTAAACGAGGCTGACGTAAGGGTAGAAATCAATTCTCTTTTCTTATCAGCAGGGTTACCAGGGACATGGGGAAGAAAAATGTCCTTCAGTATAACACTAACAGGATGATGGCAGCGAGTTGACTCAGGATTAATGGAGAAAAAGCGCTGGCTTCCATCTTGGTGGTGGATCTATTTCTGACACAGAATCAGATATCAACAAAGAGGGATCATTTTGGACAAACGTAATGATCAGTTTTGTTCCATCGTCACCTATCTACAGACAGGTTTTGGCTTTCTTTCGGTAAACCTCTGCAGCACATGAGGTGGGCAGTGTGAGCTGACGGAACTAGTGAGCCGTGAGCACGATGCAGAGATCACTAATGACATGTCACCCCTAACCTCCCCCAGACCTTCAGTCTAATTGACTATGCACCCACACACCGGGACTTGGAGGAGGTCTGAAGGCAATGAGACGAGCGGTCAAGGTAGCGAGCAGCTAGAGCCAAGCAATACAAACAAACAAATGAACATGTCGGAGGAAAATGAACGTTTTTGTCAGCTTGCCACAGCAGACCTCAAGTAAACACCGAGGTCCCAACATCCCCCGTCTCACCAGCTGCCAGGGTTCGTGGCTGGGGTTTTAAGTCTGCTGCCAATGCATTTAAATGGGTTTTGGGGAATACTTACGTGTGCATGCACATTCTTAGAATAATGTTTACAAGCTGCTCTATGGATAGGGTGTATGAGTTTCAGTGTGTGTGTGTTGTGTGTTCTTCCTTTGTTCATTATACACTAAAAAAATCCAACTTAAAAAAAATGTCAACATTTTCAAATCATTTTTTAAAGTTGGGTGAACTATTGGTATTTTTTTAGTAGGACAAACTCAATAATATATATTTGACTTTAAGACATAAAATTAAGTACAGCGTATGTGGAAACAGCCAAGAAATTGAGTTGAGCAAACTTGATAGTCGTCAAAATGAGACCTACATTAAACTTGATTAAAATTTAAGAAAGAAACACTACGAAATTGAGTTCCATGAATTCATAAATTTTTTTTTTGTTAATTATTACAAACCCTTGTTTTGTGTGTTTAAGTCAAACTTCATTTCCCCAAACCTGATTTCTCCAGCCAGTCCAAGGATTGAACCGGTGATCCTTTGGTCACGAGCTTCTCTAACCTTTAAGTCACCGCTGCTCCATTACAGGAAGTACAGTCATGCTACATTAGCATTTTCACCAGTTTTATTATCTGTATTCTGGTGTATTACTCCACAAATATAAACATGCCAACAAACAATCCATGTTAAATACATCAAATATAAACTTTCTCTGCATGATTTTTGATTTTTGATCTCATTCTTTTTCTTTTGGAGTCAAACTCAAACACACAAAACAAGAGTTTGTCAAAATTTAAAAAAAATGTGCAAGTTCATGAAACTGAATTTCATAGTGTTTCTTAAATTTTAATCAAGTTTAATGTAGGTCACATGTTGACGACTATCAAGTTTACTCAACTCAGTTTCTTGGCTGTTTCCACATAGGCTGTACTTAATTTTACAAATATATATTATGGAGTTTGTCCTACTCAAAAATACTAGTTCACCCAACTTTAAAAAATGATTGGAAAATGTTGACTCATTTTTTTTTAAAGTTAAACCAAAGGTTTTTTGCAGTGCAGTTTTTACTTTGATGTGACTTAAATAAATCCAGTTGAAAAGGAAAATTATTTTTTTTGAGTGAATCATACATTTTAAATTTATGTAGTATGGACTGACTAACTGAAAGACTTTTTACAGCGTAGAGATCTCACGAGGCAAACCGTTTCTGTTTCTACTTCTTTTACCTCCCTGATTGTAATTGGTGCAAATGTCACACGGCTGTTTGTGTCATGGTGAAGGGTCAGCAGGCAGAGTTTGACTTTCATTTGTGTTCATTCCCTACTTCTTCTCGAATATGTTGAATAAAGAGATGTAATCCTTTGTCTTCCTTTGTGCCATGATTCAGAGGATGGCTGTACATCTCCTATTCTATCTTCTTTGCCTTCTTTTTATTGCTAAATAACTGCCAACTCCTCTCTTTATCAATTATAAGCTTCTTTCCTTGGCATGAAAACAACTCCAACTCTTCAGGACTATACAGACTTCCAATATAGCCTTTTGCAGTTTTCCACTATATAGCCAGATCCAATCTCTTCATTTCATTTCTTATCTTAGTCTGTCTGCAGGTTTAGACATTTTTACACTTATCTATAAAAAGGTTCTTTTGATCTGAGTTTATTTCAGTCAGATTTCTATGTAATGCGCTTTTGTCGTGGACACAACTTACATTTTATGACAATGCTGTTATATTTACGAGATGTAAATTCAAATAAAATATCAAGCGTATCTCCACTTATCTATCCAGTCTCCATCTTGTGTTTTATTTGCCATCCCCCCTCCTGTGTTCACGTGTGAGCTGACAGCACAATGATCAATGAGCCAAGCCAAAATAATTTGCTTTGACTTTGGTTTCATTTCAGTGTGATGTGGCGTAACTCTGTGGAAGTTTTATGTGTAACGCAATAACACACTTTTCACCTGGCTGGCAATGTAATTATTGAAAACTTTAGTGTGCATTATTGGACAAAGTGATGCTATTACACTGTAAAAAGTCCTTCAGTTTGTTAGTCCACACTATATAAACTTAAAATGTAGATTCACTCAAAAAAAAAAATTTCCTTTTCAACTGGATTTATTTAAGTCACATCAAAGTAAAAACTGCACTGTAAAAAACCTTTCTTTGGTTTAACTTAAAAAAAATGAGTCAACATTTTTCAATCATTTTTCAAAGTTGGTTGAACTGGTATTTTTGAGGAAGACAAACTCAATAATATATATTTGTAAAATTAAGTACAGCCTATGTGGAAACAGCCAAGAAATTGAGNACAAACTCAATAATATATATTTGTAAAATTAAGTACAGCCTATGTGGAAACAGCCAAGAAATTGAGCTCAGCAAACTTGATAGTTGTCAACATGTGACCTACATTAAACTTGATAAAATTTAAGAAAGAAACACTACAATTCAGTTCCATGAATTCATACAGTTTTCTTTTTTTAAATTTTGACAAACTCTTGTGTTGTGTGTTTGAGTTTGACTCCAAAAGAATGAGATCAAAAATCAAAAATCATGCAGAGAAAGTTTATATTTGATGTATTTAACATGGATNATGAGATCAAAAATCAAAAATCATGCAGAGAAAGTTTATATTTGATGTATTTAACATGGATTGTTTATTGGCATGTTTATATTTGTGGAGTAATATACCAGAATACAGATAAAGATTTATAAAACTGTTGAAAATGCTAATGTAGCATGACTGTACTTCCTGTAATGGAGTAGCGGTGGCTTAAAGGTTAGAGAAGCTCGTGACCAAAGGACTGCTGATTTAATCCTTGGACTGGCAGGAGAAATCAGGTTTGGGGAAATGAAGTTTGACTTAAACACACAAAACAAGGGTTTGTCAAAATTTAAAAAAAAAAAAAAAAAAAAAANATGAATTCATGGAACTCAATTTCATAGTGTTTCTTTCTTAAATTTTAATCAAGTTTAATGTAGGTCTCATGTTGACGACTATTAAGTTTGCTCAACTCAATTTCTTGGCTGTTTCCACATACGCTGTACTTAATTTTATGTCTTAAAGTCAAATATATATTATTGAGTTTGTCCCACTAAAAAAAATACCAATAGTTCACCCAACTTTAAAAAATGATTTGAAAATGTTGACATTTTTTTTAAGTANAAAAAAATACCAATAGTTCACCCAACTTTAAAAAATGATTTGAAAATGTTGACATTTTTTTTAAGTAGGATTTTTTTTTTACAGTGTACAGTAAGTAAGTAAGTACAGTACTACATTACCCCCAACACTGGTGGTATTACCCTAAAAAAAAAAAAGAACAAAGTAGAAAAGCACCTCATTGCTCCAATTGAGAGGCAACATTTGCCAAATTTGCCCGCAAACTGGTGGAGCTGGTTAAGTGCTTCATCCTAACCAGTGACAGATCTTTTCCTCTCTAATTCATTTAGTATCAAAAAAAGATTAAACATCAACCGATTTGGTAAATGCAAACATCCATGTACATAATTATAGGTTTTGTAGGTTCAAACATGTTACATACAGTTGCTTCTCCCTGTCATTGGCAGCCACCAATGTGAAAACTTGCTTAGTGCAGCTTTAATTTTAATGGCGCTATATATTGGTGCTGTTACTCGATGCCCCCGGGGAGCTCATCTACTGCTGCACTCAGTCTCAGCTTTAATTAAATCAACTTATGATCTAACTCTCATTGGACGTGGCTAATGTATGATGACATTACCTTCCCAGGTCAATACCACCTCTCACCAGGGCATTACCCCTCAATTAATCTCTGGCAACGTGTCCTGAGGGAGAGTCTGTCTGCGATATGAGGCCAATGAAGAAAAGAGCTAGAGATTTGTATGATCATAGGGTCAGTCCCACCGGAGAACATGCCTGGCACAAAGTTAGGAGCTTGAATTAACTCCTTTTGTATGTTTGAGCAGGGGGTTAGCGGCTGTTTGTCGAGCCCGTCTGAGGACGAATGAAGCAGATGGTCTATAAGCCAGGCTGAGTGTATGGCGAGCGCTTGGGGACTGAAATAGAGAAGCTATCTGATGGATGACTCCATGTTTAGACAGCACTGATGTAGGTCTGACTTATGGCTATCTTGAGGGTTCTGTTGAAATTCAGGCACAGGAGGAGATCCAGATGAGGAAGAAGGGCAATGAAGAGGATGAGGGAACATGATTCCCAGCTTTTTTTTTTTTTTCTTCCCCATTAATATCTGACTATGCATAAAAGTCCATCAGTACAACTTTCAGCTGGATTCTTTGTGCAGCTTTTCGTATTTTAATAACCTTCTGTGGTCAAAGTTTTTCCTTTGGTCAGCCGTCATGCTGACTGCTTCATCAAACTTCTCATCAACATGATCTGGTTCGTCCTTTTTTGCAATTTAAGAAAATGCTTCATTGTTCAGTACGGAGAATTATGCATTTTTTTTTTTTTTAATAATGGACTGATTTAGTCAGTATCAGCAATAAAGTACTGCAGCACTGAAGGGATGTGATCTTCATCTTCTGTCCCCCCTCATCTCATTAACGCCATTGTCAGTAACGGATAACGACCAGTGCTTCTCTCTCTCCAGTAATGAACACTACTATCAGTCTCTAGGTGGTCAGGATTGATGACATAGCCTAATTGTCCCATCTAATTGATACCTCAGCATGCAGCACACATATTTCCCTGAATGGGTCACAGGTTGATCCCTGGGATATTGCACTGTGGCCAGGCGATCTAATGAATATCTCACCTCATTGAGCGATAAGAAGCCATGCCTGGGCTAATGGCAGGGGAAGAGCCTCTTAATCTCATGGCTAACAGCACTCTCAAGTTAGATATAAAATCAATTAAGCTGGACATGTTAACGTGTGAGCGCAGATGAAACTGTACAGAGAAAGTGCATAGGTTTGCATAATAAGGTACAGTGTGGTGGTGGAACTTTACATTATGAAATTTGAATTTGAAATTTACCACCAGACTGAGACAGGTTTTGTTTTTTTTGTTTTTTTGTTTTTTGTGACGGTGTGTTTTATGAATCTCTTTCCTGACATGTCAACAAGAAATACTGTAGTAATGCCTCTTTTAAGGCATTAAATCTTTTGACTCTCTCAAATCATTCTTTTTTTTCTGTATAAAGCATCAGAGTCTGTCTGGGTTGGTCAACCTGATTGTGTTATTCTCAAAAAAAAAAAAAAAAAAAAANGAAAAAGGTAAGTAAATATAATTATTAGTCTTAAGTTATGTTTACTTTATGTCTACTTGAACTTAAGACTATATTTATATTTACTTACCCTTTTCAAGGCGATCGATTTCCTAGATTTTTTTAAGATCAACTTGTCACATTTTATAGTGTACCAGTGTGTAAAGCTTCCAACTGTAGCTTTAATTTTATACAAATACAATTAAATACACCATATGTTTTGAGTATAGATGCCACTTTTATCCAAACTTTACGTTAGAATTGAAATATTTAGTCTTGTCCACTGATGGCTTAACTGTCGTTTGCTTACAGCTCTGTCTTGTTTGACTGTCGGCGGCAGGGAACGGTGTTGCTGACACATGTACCGGTCACAGGGTCCACCGCCTCCACGATAACAAAGGGCCGCTCCTCCAGGGTGGCCACTGTCAGATGCCTGTGATCTGACACCTGCTCCAGAAAGGCTCCATACCGCGGCCACACGGGGTATCTCATCTGCAGGATCCCCATCTCATAGGTCCCCACCTGAAGGCATTGATAGAAGAGGGGTGCATCAATATGAAATTGAAAAAATTCATACACCAAACCAGATGGTTACAGAGGAAAATGTATGATGCTGGTGTGTAGCAATAATAAAACACAAGAAAACAAGATATCTTTTATATCTTATGAAAAGACCACATTTGTCTCTTTCAGCCAAAAGAGACAAATTATGGCAAGAGATAACAGAGAAATAAGTCTTTTTGAAGCTAGTGAAAACACCTAATATGCCTGTATATGTTATTATCAATATCATTATACAGTATATGTCATATCTGATATATATATATCATATATCAATACATAGGCGTGTCACATGCATGTGATTTATGCATTTCGGTGCAGCAGTGAGCAGAATTTTAGTTTGTACGCAGCTGAAGGAAAATGAATTTTGGATCTCTGGGGATGGAGAGAGTGCAATTGTACATCTAATGGAATGAAAGCAACTCCACCTCCTGCAGTGTTACCAGTTTGCTCCTGTTAATTTGCTAATACCTGAATATATGTAATCAAGAGCTGGAATTCAATATTTCAAGCTCACTTATTTAAAGAAGCGACGATCAGTTTCGCACCAAATTCCCCAAGTTCCATTCATTCTTACCATTTGCATTCAGGCTGTGGAAATTAGAATGAAGGTCACAGTGGGCAATTTTCAAAGCAATGACCCATTTCACTGACTAAAGGCTCCTACACACTGAAAATACAGCGATCTTATAAAATCATTGTATATTGCTCTGGATATCTTTGTCAGACTGTATGAGATCACATTTAATGCATCTCAGATTGAAAGATGAATGTCTGTTTGAACCTCAGCAACATCCTCATGATATTTCATGCTGTATTCCTATTGGCTGGTTTATACGATGTGGTTGGTCGCAGAAGTCGCACTGTACTTTTACTGTGAGATTTTGGCCCTAGGCTGTTGCAGGCTGTCTTTGCTTATCACGATGCTAAATCTGATCAGTGGATGTGTCTTTTCGTTGACCAGGGAATTTTTTCCTGATTTTCTTACAATCAATGGGCCTCATGCAAGAACCACTCATACGAACAGATTCGTTCTTAAGTGGCTTGTATGAGTGATTTCGAAGAACTTGCTCATTCAGCAATTTTCTCATATTTCTCTTAGGCACGTACAGAATTTACGAGTGGTCCAGACCTGGTGTATAGTCATGCGTATTTAGTCTGCTGTTATCCAAACCTATATCTTTCACTAAGACTGTATATTTCATTGCTTTAAAGCAATTTGGAGTTTGAAAATCCTATATAAATTAACCTTCATAATTATGTTCATATTTTCCTGTTTGACTCTGCAANTTGAAAATCCTATATAAATTAACCTTCATAATTATGTTCATATTTTCCTGTTTGACTCTGCAATTCAAATTATAATTCTAAATTTATTCATAGCAGAATCATTAATTTAAATTGGGTATTAATACTCTTGTAGGCATATAACACTACAATATTAATATGAACATCTCAAACTGCAAAACAACTTAAATGATGCACTAATTGAAGGTTAATTTGTCTCTGTGTGTAAGGTTTAATGGGAAGTGTAATCAGGTGCATCATGGCTGATGTAGATGCCTTAGCGTGTCAGGCCCTTGGAAGAGAGCGTGTCTTTAGCGTGTTGATATATTGGCAGAAANAGATGCCTTAGCGTGTCAGGCCCTTGGAAGAGAGCGTGTCTTTAGCGTGTTGATATATTGGCAGAAACAGATGAATGGTTGTTCTTGCGTTTCAGATTACCGCACTGTTCTTCTTCTTATCGCCGCAACTTTGCAGACAGGCTCGCTGGTCCAACCCTATTCCTGCCAAACAGTGTAGCCTTATATGGTATTATTGGGGTGTAATTATGCTAATTTACAATTCTCATGAACGCGCACTCATGACATTCATCATATTTACAGGTGATTTACACAGTTATCAGAAGTTAGGAGTGTTTGCTGAATCTGACGTGGCACACTCGTATGAGCCCACTGTACAAAAAAAAAGTAAGAGAACGTTAAGATAAGAATACGAAAATGTTCTTACATGAGGCCCAATGTCTTGAGTCTGTGACAGCCTGTGTATCTGAATGTCTTCAAAGTGGTTATTAATAGTATTCAGCCTTCATATAAGCTGGTTAGCCTGTTAGCTCGTTAGCTCTGGGCTCTATGTTAGCAAGTGGGAATGAAAGTGAGTGTTTTGGGGATAGAAAGTCATCGTCCATTTTTGTGGGGAGATGTAAAGCTGCACTCTAAGTGTAAAGGCAAAGTTAAATGTGAAAAATAACCTATTCCATCAACATAAATCAGAAAAAGTCAAGTTTGTAATTTTCTTATTGAAGTATTATACAGTATATTTGCCCTACAAAAGGTTACAGTTTACAGACAAGTTAATTAGGCTTCTTGTATGTATTTATCTTCATTTTACAAATGTTTGACTGTGCTAATGTAAATGTCATTAGCTTTCTAAAAAAAAAATGTCACTGAAGAAAATGTTTTTCCTCCCACATAATCTCTGGTGTTTATGCAAGAAAGAGAACAATCCTGACTGATCACACAACACACAGTACAGCTTGTCTCAGTGGAATGAAAAAAAAATGAAAGTGTGGAAAAAGCGCAAATATCATCTTTCTCTCCAGACGTTTTAGTTATTCCACTCTTCTGCAAGCCACATTGATCGGCCCTGCTGTTTTCCTAACATCCACTCGTGGGCTCTTGTGAAGTCAATCAGAATTTCAAATTTTAGGAAAAAAACACTGGTGGAAAAAAATCATGTTCCTATGGCATGTAAGGGCATTTTCAAATAGTCAGGTCCAAATTAGGGACGAAATTGTTAAATGCATGTACCGCTTGGTTTGGTTCAGTTTCACACAGGAGAAAAATTCATTCCAACCAAAATATATCAACAACTCTCTCTCCATTCATTGGGGGCAGGAGAAAGAAAATCAAAACAGGAAAAAGTTTCCTATGTCAGGATAACTAAATAATTCAGACAAAGATGTAACTGGGACACTTTCCTTGTCATTTCATCATTTGGGCCATATATCGAGAAAACTGTGGCAGCAGAAGCTGAATTGGAGTTCAAGAAAACATGTAAAACCACGTTTGAACAGGAAAATGGAGCACATACTGAGAACATACAACCACATGCTAACCTTCAACATGTTCATCTGAAGACGTGTTCAGTAAGACTGATATGTTACAACCTCATCAAAGCAGCCGTTTGATTCTCAAAGGTGTTGTTGAATGAAGTTAAGCACGTGCATCCAGCTGTCTCTGGTTCTAGACCAGCAGGTCATAGGTTCAGAAGAAGTGCGGATCATATTCAAAACACAAACAAACCGCTTCAGAATTTGTTTGGAACCAGACTGAGATCACCTCCTCAAAATGGTCTCGGTATGGTTTTTTTGTTCTGCACCCAGGTGTGATTGCTGTGTTCAGATCTGCACAAACGAATCCTACCGAGGGGGAAATGAACCCGAGTCCAGTTGACGTGGACCAAACCATGTAGGTGCGAAAACACCTTTAGCAAATGCTCATATTGCAAAATGTTAAATGTTCTTAAATGTTATTGGAAAATGCTAAAATCAGAATCAGAATGAGCTTTATTGTCAAACCATCCATATACAAGTACAAACACACATACAAGTACTGTTTCTCCAATGAATATAACTGATGCTACATTTAACATCGTGCATGTAGACAAAAAGTTCAGTAACAAGACAAAGATCATAGACAGAGAATAATGCAAAGAACACATTTACTGTACTGAAGTAACAGTACAAAGTCTGTGCAGAGTTCACAAAAATCCTTGTTTCAAATTCCACCACTGTTGTGACTGCTCTCTGTGCGTGATAGAAAGAGGAACCATAATTTTGTAGCTTGATTTATTAATTAATGATCCACGCTGTGTTAAGGTGAACACCTATTGCTTTTAATTAGATTTTTTTTTTTAGTTTATGAACACATTTTCAGCTGTTGAGACTGTAATTTCAGGGTTTCTGAGAGCTGCTGATATAGCCAGAGAGCCGTAGCATTTCAGTCCTGCCAGATAACAGCAATGACAGGAACACTTCGCTCCTCTGCGGCTTCTCTTTTTCGCCATTATATCAGCTCTGCTCTCTTTTTTTATGCTCTCCTTCCATCTTCCAAGTTACCTTGACTTTTAGATCCAGGGCTAAGTTGCAGACTGTATTAGCAGCTGAACGATAACCCTTGGGAAGTTGCAAAGTACAGCAACTATATTTGATAAGAGCACTGTGATTTAAGCAGCTAATAACTAAAAAGGAAGGCTGAGGGTGGTTATAAAAACTGATGCATGAACAGAATAGCTGCCCTGAAACTTGTACAATAAGAAGACTAGCAAATGCAATCAAAAGGTGGAATTGATTTTCAGCTCTCAGAGAAAAGACGCCAGAGGCGGCCGGTGGTAAGGAGACAGGAGATGTATCACCTCCAGCCAAAATTTAGTGAAACGAGCACAATGTCGTGCTCTGAATATTTAAAAAGTGAGACATGGGTACAAAAGTTTATGTAAAGAGACACAGTTATTAAGATACTAATGTGAAAGTGTTGTGGTCAGGGTGAACGAGAGTTTTGTACATAGGAGTGNGACATGGGTACAAAAGTTTATGTAAAGAGACACAGTCATTAAGATACTAATGTGAAAGTGTTGTGGTCAGGGTGAACGAGAGTTTTGTACATAGGAGTGGTAGTAGTAGTAGTAGTAGTAGTAGTTTAGTTAAGTAAGTTATCCCTAATTTTTTTAGGTGAAGGGAGCAATGCCCTTTAACATTACTGTCCCCCNAAAAAAAAAAAAAAAAAAAAAAAATCATAGCAGGAAAGCTGTTAATCAGGTGTTAATCTGTTAATCTATTAATCTATAGTTCCTATTGGCATGACTATTTGGAGCAGAAAACTGATTTGGGGCGTTCCTAATATTTTATTTTCTGTTATTATTTATTCAAAAAAGACCTGATTCAAAGTTTTTTTACCCATAGGCCTATGCAAAAAACTGTTTGTATGATTTGGAGGTGATTCTTAGCAGAGTCAGTGGAGGTTCAATTCCTCAAAGGAGGACAACCCTCTGGACTCCAAAACCCGCCGGCGGGTTTGAAAGGCATGTTTTCTTTAAACAATCGCCAGAATTACACCATTTGTCATAGCCAGAAACTTTAAAAATCAAAATTATTGTTGGGTTTTCAAATTTCCGATGGTCCTTGAACTAACCATGTGCACCTAACACTTCTGTAAGGAAATGTAACCAAATCTAAGCTTAAAATAGTGATATTTCCTCAAAATCACTTTATTATAAATGTCTCATTTAAAAATTTGCTAAAAATAAACCCTTTGTAAAATCCAGATTCTGTAAAAAGCAACAAATTCTACGTTTTTCGCTGCAACTAGCACGCCTGGAACGCCTCTGTGCTCTTTAATAGTCATGTGACAACAATTCAGCGAGTCATTGGCTGAATGCAGGCACACTGGGCCTATGGTTTGTAGAGATTATTGGTTGTAAAAATGTAAATACTTCAGCGTATAGTCCCTTTTTTTATGTTTTATTTTTCCAGTATTGGTAACACTTGTGGGCACTTGGAAAAATGTTGTATATGTAGATTACATCTTTTTTAAATTTTTTAAAATAAATTATCAAAGAAATTCAACTTACGTTTTTTTTCTTTTTTAATGATTTATGACATTATAACTGTGTTATTCTGCAAAAAAGACATTTTTGAGTTCTTCCTACATATAGCCATGATTGTGCTGCTTCCATAGAGGTGCAGGACTTGCTGCTACAGTGAAAAATGAGTCTACAGTGAGTAAGAATGTGACAGGAGCAAAAACCGCCCAGAAAGTGCTTGGGTTAACACATATTGAAAATAAAGAGCTGTTTTTTTAATCAACACTTAGATTGTGATTGTATCGTAACAATGGGACAAATGTGAATTTCATGCATTCACAAAAATAAATTCCCTAATGAGAATTCCGTGCTCATTCACATGTTGTCACATCTTACCTTGTCCCATTGTCTCTCCCTGTCCAGCGTGATAATGATCATGGCCGGGTTCACCAGGTAGCCGTTGCTGTTGAAGGAGAAGTCATTCTGTTCCCAGCTTACATTCAGCATGTGCCTGCATAAAAGAGAAAAGAGCATTATTTGCCAAAATTAAAAAAAAACAACAACAAAAACAACAAACAAAACAGCATTCATGGTTTCCAGTAGTCAAGCTGCTCTCTGCATGTTGCTCTTCATACTTCAGCTTTAGAATCCCATTTCAGCCAAGAAAATAAATAAAACAAAATGCAATAAACAAAAAATCTCTTGAAAATCTCATATGTATATTTAGTTTCTTATAAATTTGATTCAGTAGGCCTAAATGATTTGGCATCTCATAATTCTAACAAGAAGGCACTCCGAGAGCAAATAGCTAAGGCCAACAAAAAACCCATAACCTGCCTTAGCATTTATTATCCATCTTCTTTTTGTTAAAAAAAAGAAAGAAAGAAAGAAAAGAACCACCCCATGCTAAATTTTAATTTTAATTGGTCCATTAACACTGATTTATAGGCTAAAAAGTTCTTCTGGATCCTGGATCCAGAATATAATCTGGATCATATTACTCATATTAATCACTTCTTCCTCTCAACATTATCTGTGTCTTCCAAATTTCATCCAAATCCATCCATAACTTCTTGAGATATTCTGCTAACAAACAGACAACCAAATGCCACTATGATCGCATAAATTGTCAGAGGTAAAAACTACATGATATATACAAAATGTAAAGTCATAATTCTGAAATAATTATATTTTTTGCATACTAAGTCACAATACTGAGATATTCATAATATTGAGATCTCATAACTTTAACTTTATAGGTCATTATACTGTGAATTGTTTCTTTACATAGTGTCCAGTTTTTACTTGCTAAAAGAAAAATCAGTTAATAGTTTGTATGACTGATTGTCATAATTATAAACTGCTCATCATGTTTGTTATTTTTATCGTTCCTTATTTTTTTCTTTGTCAAATAAGAAACTCCTGTCAGGAATTGAAAATACATCGCCATGGAACAGAAAAACATGTCTGCTTCCCTTCAAGTCTGAAAAATGACACGAAGGAGGGACGAGTTGAGCTGCCAGCAGATATATTTTGTTAAAAAATGAAAGCTCTGACACTGTTTAATCGCTCACATCCTCCGTTTTATTGGACCTGTGGCTCTGCTCTCTCACCTCGCCATCACTCCAGCCGAGGTGACGAAAACCTGCTGCGAGCAAAATAGCCCTTATCTTTGTCCGTGTGAAAAGCCTGTTTAATCTGTTAATCTCTGATAATTCCATTATCAGGTGATCTGACTCAGTAGTAAAAGCTCATTAAAAAGATCTCTAAACAAATGAGGACATATAGCAGAATCAAAGCGGGCCTTTTTGCTGATGGGTGATCAGCTATAAGCATAATATTAAATGCCTCATTCTATTTCCCCATGTTACAGGCTACAGCAATTACTATTCAAAGTGTGCCTGCTGGCTGTAGAATTTGCAAAACAGTGGCTTCAAAGTCAGAGATAATGCTCATTTTTTTTCACTTTTTCAAGCCGGGCTGGGGTGTACAAAAGGAGAAGTTGTCTCCCCTAAGGCGAGCCGGAGTCAGAAAGGAAAATGACTTCTGAGATCAGAGGGAGTGAGTGATGTTTCATAATTCAAGCGGACTGTCTGATGATGCTTCAGAACAACTTAGCAGCTGCTTTTTGACTCTCTGCACATTTACACAGCTGCTCGAGCTCCCAAACCAAACTTCCTGAATGACCTTAGCTTTTACCTGAACAAAAAGTTGATGCCGAAGCTGTTTTTTTCCCCTCCTCTTTGGTGGATTAAAACATTTCTGATAAATAGTATTTACTCCAGATGGCACCAGATTGCTCTTTGGGGCCAGGCTTAAATGAAGAACAACCACACCCTTATTGGTCATGATGAACTCCAACCTCCCCTGGTCTATTAAATCACAATCTACAAGCGACAATGGAGCACTTGGTGGCGAGGAGATGAGCCGATAGATGCCAACAGGTTGAACGACTGAGTTTAGAAGAGTGACAATGCCCACAAAATGCTCCACAAACACATGGAAATTCATGAATTCTCTTGGATCCCTGGTTGGGGTTACACATGGGGAACACTGACTGCGCATAGAAACCAAGGCAGAATTACGTCTTGGGTAAAGAATTCTTTAACGGCTTATTTAGTGCTGCTGAACATATTGCAAACGTGCTAAATTAATGCTCTTGACATTGTTCCACAACATTAACATTAAAAAGGACAACAGAAAAGCTGTTGTAAATGCTTAAGACTGATGTCGTTTGCCTGATGCCGCTTTCATTGCAAAGTTGACACTCATCTGGAAGTCTTGACTCATATCTTGACATTAACCAAGGGCACATAACCTGTTATAAAGACTTTTTACAACTGTGTCATGAGTATTTTATCTGAGCGGTACTATCTGGAAGATAAAGATATCATAATGTAGCATCACACCGTAAAGGCTCTTAAAACAGGGTAACGTCTTTGACCTCAAGTGCAGCAGCAGAGTTTAGACAGGTGACTTAGGAAAGTGCAGACGCAGCTGGAAAAATACGAGCGACTGGCTGGTTGAAGCCATCTGGAATCGAATATAAAAGTTTACACTGTGCACTGAGACACAAATTCTGTTTTCTAGATTACACAAGTTAAATTTACACAACCTCCCCTTTACACAACCTCCCCAACTGTTTCATAAGAAGGTGTCTCTGCGATCTTAGCTACAAGAACACTGAACATGGATATGTGCATGCAATGATTTCCATGCAGCAAATTGGGGTTGATGTCTATGATTGCTGCCAAAATGAATGAGACTGAAGTTTTCACACTG
This sequence comes from Lucifuga dentata, assembly GCA_014773175.1. NCBI lineage: Eukaryota > Metazoa > Chordata > Actinopteri > Ophidiiformes > Bythitidae > Lucifuga > Lucifuga dentata. Next base: position 50,748 of record VXCM01001399.1, read on the forward strand.
AACTCCTGACTGCGCTGACAAAGGCTGGGCACAAAATATTGAAGTTAAAAGCACAGTACCATCAAATATTTGCAATGTGGTTCATTAATAATTGATATAATGGCTAGTAGACAGTACTACTGGCTCAAGAGAAGCTGTCTATGCCTCCTGCAAACTGTGATAGCAGAGAACTGTTTATTGCATGTCACACTTTGCCTTGCATCAAATTTGATGTTTTGATGAAGGTTCTCAGTCAATCATCCAGGCGGGAGATAAGTTGTAGAAAAGTCATCAGGTCAACTGGATTCAAGTTTTTAATTCTGAAATGTGTCACCTTTACCTCTTTCAGTACTTTATAGTTTAGCTCCACCTGAACCTCAGAGAACATTCCTTTGAAGATGATGATGAGCACATTTTGGACAGAGAGGATGGTTGGTTTGAGAGAAGAGTAAAGGAGGCCATTTACCTTCCCTCAACAGAAATGGAGGTCTCAGATACAATCTGCCCACCACCTATAGTGCCCTGCTGTCTTCCCTTCCAAAGAAATGTGGGGACAGGTCCTGCATCCAACCAGGAGACCATTGAAATTTAGAAGTTAGAAAATTTGTTGTTTGAAATTTGTTCATTATTTTAAATTTGAATGATGCAATACACATGCACGCATTATTCAAAGGGATCTGAGTAATATCTGTTTGATTTGAATTGAAGGTTAGTTGTTTTGACACCATAGTTACTGTAGTTACTGGAGGTTTAACCTCCTNTTGAATTGAAGGTTAGTTGTTTTGACACCATAGTTACTGTAGTTACTGGAGGTTTAACCTCCTTCTATGCATTCATTTCTGACTGACGAAGCCATTTGGATGGATGGTGAAACCTTTCAGAATTAAAAACGTGAATCCAGTTGACTTGACTCAGTTTTCTGCAACTTATCAAATTTGTGATGAGTGCCTGGTTGATTATAACACTACAGCAAGCAGGAAAAACTTTGCAGGTAGAAGTGTGTGACCAACTTGTCGCCATCTGGTTATGGTTAGTGTATGTACATGAGTTCTAACAGAAGTCAGATTGTGACATTTTGGCTCTAAATTTCTGACGCTGTTAAGAATTTTGTTGCAAGAATTTGGTCGCAACTGTACTAAATTCACTGTCGGTCAGTGTGTCTCATCCTGCAAACCAGGAACACCGTTTTGGGTTGACAGCCAAAGATTTCAGTATGAGTCTCTCAAGAGTTAACATTAATCGTTGACAGGCCAAAATCGCACAATCTGTAAGAGCCTTTATACTCTTAAAGATGTAGCTGAGGAGTCAGTCGTCAGTAATCCATGGATAACTGACGACTGGATCCGAAACAAACTCATGGAAAATCTACCTAAACCCAACATGCATAAATTAATTTTCAAAAACTTTTTCAATTCTCAAAGACCTGACTTGGAAGGGATCATGTGCATTTAAGATCACAACTGCGGCTGTCATTTGCTCTGCTGACTTTTTTTTTAGTGAGCAAGCGGTGAGTCTTTCCAAAGAAAACATTCTTTTACCACCATCTTTTCTCTTCTGCATTCCACATGGATTTGCTGTGCGTTCCTGTGTGCATCATTGTTCAATTTAAAACAAGAACTAAACCAACCCTGACACCAAACATCGAAAAAAGTACATATAGTGAAGCTTTTACGAATACAAATATGTTGAATGGCTTTTGTAAAAAAATAAAATAAAAAAATGATGCTGATTTACACTGTAACATGCGACAAGTTGATCTTATTTAAAAAAAAAATCTAGGACTCCGATTGCCTTGAAAAAGGTAAGTAAATATAACTATTAGTCTTAAGTTATGTTTACTTTATGTGTACTTGAACTTAAGACTAATAGTTATATTTACTTACCCTTTTCAACGCAATCAGTTTCCTAGATTTTTTAAAGTAAGATCGACTTGTCACATTTTACAGTGTATATATGATTGCTTTAAGAATCAACATTAAATGAGGAGTTGTTTTCTGGCCTCCATCTTTTTTTTAGCCTACCTGAACAGAGTGTCGTTATTATTGGCTGTCGGCTTGGCAGGGTTGTGACAGTCGCTGTGGCCCTCTGGAATGAATCCTCTCTGCTTCTGAAAGCTCTGAACACCTTTTACCACGATGGCTACACCATCGCGCACCCTCTTCCTCAGGCTCATCCTCCACCGGTCTGTGATGATGCTGATGAGCCCTACGGGGAAGCTATCCGGTGGGGGAATGTCAGGATTCCCAACAGCCAGGCTGGGGATAATCCAAATGTAGCCAGGCCCAAGTAGGCCGGCTTCAGCTGCCATGGTGAAGAGGTACTGGGACTCCTCGTGAGAGCAGTACACAAGCAGCACTTGGGCGTCAATCTGCTGCAGGAGCCGTCGCCCTCTGATATCGTTCAAGCCATCAGATGACATGTCAAAGGTCAGCACGTCCTGCAGTTCCCTGGTATCGGCGAAAGACTTGATGTATTCCACATAAGCCTCGTAGCCTGGGTAGAGGCTGGTTATGAGCACAAAGCTGTCCCAGTTGTACTCCTCCATCATCTTAAACATGCCATTGATCTGCTGCTCGATGGAGGAGCCCAGCTGGAGGAAGTTGGAGCCCTCACCCTGGAGACAGGAGCACACACACACACATCATCAGCATGAGGAGGAGGAAAACGGATGAAGAAGCCCTTTATGGTTAGTTAACTAGTTAACCCCCAGCAGGCAAGTTTGCTTCAGTTAACAAGCAAAATTAGCAGATGATAATTCAATTTACTCAATATGCATGAGATCTCTGGAGGAACCTCTTCATTCCTGTGTGAGTATATACCGTACACACACACACACACACACATACTGTATACACAGACATATCACACACACAGAAGGTGCCTGACTAGTAGGTCCTGGAGTACAGCATTGATGGGAGCTAAGTGGTTCTGCTTTGTTTTGTCCTGCCAGGAGCTGCAGACTCATTCATCACTTAAATACGAGTTGTGATGGCTGTAATCTCTGCTTTTGTCTTGCAAATGCAGAGGGATACACTATTGCTGTGGCCAACACCTGCTCTGCGTTTCATCCATCTTTTCTCCAGATGACATGACCTTGAGAGAGGAATGAGGATGGCGTCTCTGTTAACTGCATTGTAGAGCTTAAAAAAAAAAAGTGGAGAGAGGAAAATAATTTTTGCTCTTATGTTTTGTCATCATTAAAGGACCGTACCTCCCATTTTTCATGTTTGAGCCTAATATATTCAATTTTCATACACGTAACGTTACTGACAACAATTTCCCAAAGCATACTACTGGAACGGTGAATTAAAAATGTTTTTCCTACCTTCCAGACCACCACTGGTTTCAGTTCATTCTGGTAAGCTATTAAANTTTTTTTTTTTTTTTCAAAGTTAAGTAATTTTAGTGTTTAAGCGCAATATCAAGCGTGGAGTGAATGTATGCCTCCACCAGGGAATATAGTCCCAAAAGAAGGCCTGTGTTTATGGGAAAATTTAAATGACCTTGACTTCATAAGGCTGCGTAACTGTTAGCAGGCGAAACATGGATTTTTAAGGTGGGTGTATCACTTGAATATTTGATTTTGAAAGATTAAGAGGTTTTGCAAAATATCAGGAAAGCTGAAATATGGTTTATCCTTTGGGAAATGTTGTCAATAACATAAAACATGAAAATTGAATATTAGACTCAAACATGCAAAATGGCCAGTATGGTCCTTTAATAAGATTTACCTGCATTGAGATTTTTCCTGAATCATGCAGGGTAGAAGAATGCCGCAACAAACATGAATATCAATGACAGTCTGTGATTTCACAGCAGATGCTTTGCCTTTTGCGCTGAAACACCTGCTGTGACATCACTGAATGAGTTTGACCACAGGTACAATATGCCTGATAGCAGGGTCAGATTGGGATCCTAATTTTCACTGGGAATTTAAGGTTTCTAATGAGGAGGAGGGGTAGGATGGCCAGATGAAGGCCATCAGAGAAGGTCCATAAATCCATTTGAACAGTCGCTGATATGAGCAGTTGACGAAGTTTATGTTATGTGGCTGTGTGGATGTGGAAAGCATAATTTGGCTTTTAAAAGTAAATGATTGATTTCAGCTTCTTCTGACCTGGGGACTTTACGGCACTTATTACTTTATGTAACATGGAGCTGCATTTGCTCTAGAGCTTTGAGAGTTTCCAGTAAAAGCAGGAGCAATGCTGCGATTCATTAGATTGAGAAACGACCTCCGACATGGAAAAGTGTAACAAACGGTTATTCAACTCAACAATTCCCAGTCAGAAACTCGGGCAGTATCCTTCATGTAAGTCTAATTCCTCTGTAGATGTTCCTAACTTTCACAGACTTGCCATGAAAATATGAACTTCCTGTTGATGTTTGCCAAGCAGAAGCCCTGGAATACATTTAGATTGCAACTCAGAAGAATCTACTTGGAACTTTCCGAGTTCTGAGCACAGTGGATCGCAGAAAAAATGTTGCTTCATGCCATCAATTAAATGTGGAATTCATTGTACTTGGAAACTGATAATTTTCTGAAATAAGTCAATTACTATTCCACTGGCAAAAGACAGAAACCAGCAGTGTTCTCAACCAAACTCTCATTTCTTCACAGTAATTATATAGAGGTATCATAATTAATTTGTCAGTGATGGATTGATGTTACATTTATTGCCATTAGGTTCAACAGGGATTATTGATTCTTCATCAGACTTCAATTACACAGCCTCCTCTTTATTGTGTCACATTGCCCTGCAAAACAAACAACATCATAAATCAGCTGTAGTACCCTGAGATTAGTCTGAGTAATAAACTATAAATTAATGTCATTTTTCTTGCGCATGGGGTTGATTGCTCTCTCAGAAGCGTAATGATAAAACATGTTGTTTTACATGATTTTTCTCCCCCTCTGACATACTAAAGCAGAAATATAAGTTTTGAATTCACTGATATACTTTTGCACAATACTTCTTGCCTCAGTCACATTGTTGTCGATAGGACCTCCCCTCCCCTTCTTTCTCTCTCTAGGGGAAAGAAGTCCATCCTGAGCACCGAGCCCTTGGAGCTCAGCTGTGGAAGGGTCAGATATCTTGAGAAACGGCTTTGTGATCTGATTCAGTCCATGTCCTTATTGTCCTTGAGAGAAGCTCGGTGGTTTTGTGATGTATGAGCATCTTATGATTTCAGATGTCACTGATGATTCCACCGAGTCCCTGACACCGTCTTGTTTCGCTTGTCAAACTTGTTTTCTCAGAATTTGCTTTTTATATCCATATTGTGACTTTAATAACAAGATCTTGCATAATATTTTGTTTAACATTCATTTATGCATTGAAGAAGGAGCTTTCCGTGATTTCTTGTACCAGCAATAAATGATATTTTGCCTTAGTCAAATAGCTGAAATCACAGGCGTAGCCCTACCAGTGTCAAGGTGTTACTGTATTGGTCCAACCAATACTTTTATCAGGTAAGGTTTGAGCACTGCAAATTTTAAACAGTAATCACTCTTGTAGTGGCATCATCTAATCTAAAAATGTCCCTACCAATGTTCAAAGCAAACATGCCCTTGGCTAAAATTCTAGCTAAATGTAACACAGGCTACAGTCATTGACTTATCAGCAGCTTGAATTGGTTTGTGATCAGTTCAAGGACCTGCTGTGGACTAAGATGAATGATTCTGCACTGGAGGCCACCTTGCTGCATCCATCCACACTAGGTGCAGGGATCTTATGCAAGTTAGCCACGAAGGAGCTGGAGAAGACATGTTTGCATGTGTCAATATGTCTTGTACCTGCTTACTTACAACAACCTGAGGTTCTAACAGAGTAAAATGTGATCCCGACACTTATATTAGCAGAGCACAGAGTGGCAGGAAGTGAAAAGTCCAAAGGAGCCTGCAACTTTACTATAGGCACCAACGCAGCTAAAGCCTGAAGTCATGTTCTGTCAGTGTGCAAAGAATAGCCAATACTGTCCAAGGCAAGTGTGGTTAAATGATCAGTTGCAGTCTATTACCCGAAACGAAGAACAGGAGAGAGAAATCACCTTTGCTTCAGGGCAGGCAGATGTTGCCCAACACTGGTGATTGACGATAACATCTCAGTTGTAAATTCTGACGTCTAACATGCAGCGGTGTGCTCTCACACTAAACTATAAAGAAGCTCAGAGTAATAACATACAGTCCTAAAGAAGATTGTAGCCACTGAGTCGACAGCTTAGCATCTGAAGGCTGACATCACACTATAAAAGCAAAATATAAAGAGTAACTCAAAAAAATGTGCTAACAAACACAGAGATGTTTGTTTCAGTCCGCACGCTCAAAATTCTCACTTCGTGAAATCCTCAGTTTCAAGCCTCACTGCATGAACGCTTTGCAGCTTTGAGATTAGTCGATGTGGCCTGAGTTAAACTTGAGCGTAAAGCAGCGATTATCCTCAACCACAGCTGCTAATATGACAGGGATGGCTCGCATTACCGAAACAAACACGTTTCCTTCCACAGATTAACAGGACCAATAGGGAAACAATAGTCTTTGTCATTTGACAGGTGGCTGTTATTTGAGCAGCTCAGGTTGTTGGAAATCGTGATACTGATGTCTGAAGCTGCCGTGAAATCGTATATTGAGGTAAATATGTTGTGGCAGCGAGTGAAATTAACACAAAATATGTGAAACAGAAAGTGGTGCATGATTCCTCCAGTCACATACAGCACGACTGAACGGCAGCCAGCTCTCTCTCTCTCTCTGGACATGGCTCTTTGCCACGGCATATGTCTGCATCCGCCACGCAGCGTGAAGCGCTCTGGCACCACCTTCATGTGCTCTAGCCGCGTCCTGTCGTCACAAAGATCCGTCACCAACGGAAACAGACGCACAACTCTCCAGTCATTTGCCCTTTATCTCAAACCTAAAGAACACTCAGATTAAGATACTGGAGATGTTGTCAGACCAGTCAAATATATTCTATACACATGAAAAGAAAGATAAATCAGTTACTGCATAAACCTCAAACGTAATGGTGAATAAGCTGAACACCTTCCTGATTTTTGTGATTCCTGGAAAGTTGGAATTTGATACAGGTTTTTTTCTTTTCAAGGTGACATTATGGTTTTCATTTGTATTTGCTATCCCTCTGTCAAGATGCAAAGGAAGGTGGAGATGGAGATGAGTGGGTTTAGTATATTAAGAAGTCAGAGAAAGAAAAAGGAACTGCTCTAGTTTCTGGAAAAGCCTCGGGCTCTTGTTCTTGCGAAGACAATATGGCTTCGCTCTTGTCTGACTTACATTTTGCTCGCCCACATCGCTGTGGCTTTGAGGACGTGATCTGCCAAGTCTCAGAATGAATACATAATAAGTGGACATAATACAACAGTAGAATTCGTGCTGTTTCAGTTCAGGCTACAACCACACAGTTCTATAGGAAATCCCCTGTGCATTCAGAGAGCACTAAAAACCATTTCCAACCATATTAGAACAAAACTGCTCTAGCTACACAAAGAAGGAATTTAATGAATGCTACACCACTCCATCTAAATACATGTCAAAACAGAGTTATAACTCAACTCTATAATGCTATAATTCTAACCCAGACACCGTACAATTGCTGTAATCGTTATTTTCTCTTTTTTTTTTCATCCTCACAAAGTGATAAAATCAAAATTTAGGAAACTGTGAATGAATATTCTGTCCCCAGAAAACTACCCGACATGTCGTTTGTCTCCATGTCTGCTCTATTTTGTGGTTTCTGGGTTGAAAAGCAGCCATATTTAGCTTTAACCTGGTTCAGGTCAGTTTCTGTTGGCCTCACAAGCATTTCAGCAATCGTGTGTTAGTCATGATAACTGTTATTGATTTGTCTGCTGTTTGCACTCCGAGTAGACCCATGAGAAGTGATTGATCTGCAGTTGATTGGCAGTAGTGAAGTAGCTTTGATTTCATGTCCAGTTGAAGTTGAGTTAAGGCTACAGTAAGATGAAAACCATGGGACAGAGAGACTTGCTTTATTACTAGTGAGAATTTAACTGCTTTGTCAAAATCTTTAGTCTTTCACCGGCTGAATATGTGTTTACCACGTTTCCTTCCCTTTTTGTCATTTGCATTGAAAATGAAGGGAATGTTGGCACGCACTGATGTTGCCAATCAACAGACTAAAACACCCCGAGGACAGGAATCACTTTATCACCTAATTTTGTGCTGTCACTTTCAGAAACATCAAACCCCATGGCTCTCAGAGACATGTATAAAAAATGAATGAGTTCCATCGCCTTGTTGACTACCTTTGACAGCATCCCATAAATCAATCGACAGGCAACATCCCTGATTATTGAGAAGAAAACTCATAGAAAAAAGGCTGGATCTGGGTAACTGGATCTGCAGAACTTACAGTATGTAGCATTTAAATATGAATAAGTAGCATCAATAAAAGGATAAACAGGTTACGAGCAATATCTTAAATCTAAGAAAGCCTTTAGTTTTGCAAGATTAATTACTCTACATATCAGAGTATCTCATGGTGACATCCCACTCTTTCATCACATTAACCTGCCACTAATACCTCCATCATTCCAGGACCTGCCACTGTCAACCTGTTCAGCAGCTGTCATTCCAGAGTTTCCCGCCTCTACCTGGTCACCTGACCACTTCACCTGTTCCTGATCCCCTCATTAATTCCATATATACCAGCCTGTTTCTCTTCAGGCTCTGCAGAATGCGCAGACTTGACTGGAGGGGGCCAAATCATAAGACGTGCATTTCCATCCAACTTATTTGCATTTTTAATACGCATTTCTAGTTATTCAATTAAAGGAAATGCGAATTGATGCACGTTTCCATCAACTAGTTTATGCAAATTATCTCAGAGATGATTTCATCCTACATAAACTAATGTCCACAGCAAAACACAGCATGCAGAGTTTAAATGAAACCTTGGTGTGGAAGAATACTTATTACAGCCTGTAAGCAGTTATACACGCCTTATAAATGCAGCCAACAAGCTAGCGATACTAACGATAGCGCGTTGGCGCTCTATAAACTAGTTAAGTGTACTGAGTACCGTGTGGTGGGTGAAACTTTCAGTGTGGGTAAAACAATTGTTTATGTGGTGTGTCAAATTATTTGTGAAACATTTATACATTTTTCAGATATAATGAATAACGTTCTGCAGGTGCTTGCTAACGACTACCTGCTCTTCTGAGGTGTGTGTGCATGCTCACCCAGCAGTGCACGTCACGTCCTCCTCTTAATGCAAATAAACTGTTTCCATCCACTTTATTCACATTTCGTCTTATGCGAATAATCAGTTGATCCACCTCTGCTAAGTGCATAGATTTTTAATGCGCATTTTGGAGTCAGTGCCAAGTAATGGTGTTTCCATCCAGGCTTTCTAATGCGTATATTCATTATTCGCATAAAAATAGTTGGATGGAAATACATCTATGGTTACTTCTCTGAAATCCATCAATTTACCATGAGGCAGGGAGGTGTACATTGTCAGTCAGAAGACCAGAAGCTCAGTGGGTAACAGAAGATTACACTTGGTGTCCAACTGCGTCCTTCTATATTAATAATGTATGCATTCTGTATTGTAAGGCACCTTTAATGCATTCACTACGTGTAATATATCAATGCTCTCAATGGCCTTTCCTGGCTAATTACAGATGAAACAGTCATTCATTTTAACGTGTCAGCATTTGTCATTGTGCTTATTTCGTATTACATGCATTTATTCTGTAATTTATGAGGAGTGAGATGCTATTAGCATCCTGAAGTTAGAGTAGTTACAGCGTAAGTGAGCAGTGGGAGCCATTAGCTGCTGACTGACATCTCCTTTATTACACCGGAGAAGCCATGCTGATGGAAAGATCACCCACCATGTTTTCTGAAATTAATGCAAATGACAAGAACCCACATGCGACGGAAATTCCAGAGCGTGTGCTTCCCTAAATTTGCCTTATTTGTCATAACAAAAATCATTATAATTTAAAAAATCCATGCAGAGTACCTGCTAAAAGTTACTGTTTTCAGCGGTTGTCAAACATTTTGAACAAAGTAACGCCTCTGAGCAAACAAACATCCGAGCACCACCTTACCAACAAGCCACCAAATAGAATCACAGAAAAAAACCTCATACGTGCACGTGTGCTATACTGAAATTGAGAAGTTTACAGTCTCAGCTTAAAAAGTTACTGACATTCATATAGAATGAAAGCAATTCTAAACTAAAACTAATTTCTTCATGAAACCCATTTTATTTTTGAATAATTTACCTTTATAACAGAGTTTCCATAGATTTCAATTGTTATGATTATCTGAAATTGCCTGGCAAACCACCAGGAGGCGATTCAAGTACCACTGGTGGTACAAGCACCACAGTTTGAGAACCTCTGACTTAAATGACACATTGCATACATTTCATATTCAAGTATGACTTCCACTTGTGTATTAAAGGGTCAGCCTGCCTCTTACTTCAAGGTCAATGTGTAGCATTTTATAAATAATTACCCTATTATACTGAATACAACATGGCCAAAGTTTACTTTGATTGTGTGATTCAATACACAAAACGAATATAGAACTGATAAAAATTACAAAACAGGCTTTTAAGTCCACAATAATATGATAAATTCTTATCTGACCAACTCAAATGGATAAAGATTTGCTATATTAGATTTAACATTAAATGTTTTATGTTTGACTTTGACAAAGTTTCCAAACATCAATAATGCTTCTTAGATCTAGTGTAACTCTCACATTCCTGAGCAAATGGCTATTTTTCATATTTATTGATCATAAAGTCGTTTTGAAGTGGCAGACTCTACTGTACCTCTCTGTCTAATGATATTATTCATTACGGCTTTTATAATTACAGCTCAAATTAATTATGACACTGTGTACGATTATATCACTGGTAGCAAGAAAAAAAAAATCTTAGCCTTGGTTAGAATTGGGATCTGATTGATTAAGTTTTTTTTTTTTTTAAATTATCACAAACTCTGTTTAAAGTGATTAATAGAATATAAATAAACCAGATGACACAACAAATAATTTCCATCTTCTTTTATAGGAAACTTACAGTTTAAACTTATTAAGTGTGACTTGGAGGTCAACAAATGGTCACAAACAGCATATGGCCTTAAAGGACCAAACCAGTGATTTTGTATGTTTGAGCCCAATATATCCAACCTGCATACACATTATGTTACTGACAACCCTAACCCCAAACAGGGTTGGATTAGCCAGCAGGAGAGGCAGGACACTGGTAGCCTGTGTCCTGCCTCTCCTGAACAGGCTACCAGCCAGGCCAGAAGCCTGTGTGCCAGTAGCCCCCCCCGTCAACAACTTAAAGTCCTGGTAAAAAAAATTAGCATCCCAATCCGACCCTTACCCCAAACATACTACTGGAGCAGTAATATTAGAATTTTTTTCTACTACTACACGTAAGAAAATGCTTGCCTCCACCGGGGAATACAGTTCCAGGAAAAGACTTTTTTTTACTGAAAAATTGAAAAGGGCAGTTGTCGTCATCCATTCTACATTTGGACGTACGTGTTGAATTTTAAGGAGGGTGTATCACCTGAACATTTGATTGGCAAAATAACAGGAAAACCAAACTATGTAACTTCACATGTATTTATTGGGCTTTCACATACAAAATCATTGGCATGGTCCTTTAAAAATTCTATGACAGCAGTATCATGTCCCTCTCCCATTCTCTGATCACTGACCTTGTATGGCAGAACGACCGCAGAGCCTCCGCTAATGCCCACAATGGGCACAGCTGTCTGAGTGGAGATAAAGTCCAGGATCTGTGCCACGGCCTCTGAGCCAACGTTGTCCTCGAACACCACGCCATGCACACGGTTGGTGGAGAGGGTGTCACAGATGCGGGTGAGCAGGGCCCGTGGGTTGGTGTTGTTGACTAGTACGGTAATGGGGTTCACCTCCAGAGGCAGGTCCATGAAGTTTTCTCGGCTTAACCGCCCCTTGATCTCTGTCTGGTAGGCCGAGCCACTGAACACCACTGCTACGTTCACTGACGGCGTGGGTATTCCAAACGGTCGACCCAAACAGCACGGAACGGTGCAGAATAGCAGCAGCAGCAGCGATGGCGGCGGCGGTGGCCACCACGGGGAGTCGCTCAAGCAGCCTAGACGAACGCCCATCTCAGTCACCTACTGCCTGGAGAAGGGGTCAAAGGGAACACAGAGGATGGGAAAGGGGACATGTTAGATTCAAGGACCAACTGATGTCATTTTGTAAAAAAAAAAAAAAAAAAAAAAAAAAANAAAAAAAAAAAAAAAAAAAGTTGTGATAAAAGACCTTGTAATCCCAACCAAACCGCCTTTTATTTTAAGTCGGCTTAGTTTGATTAATGACCTTTGTGCTTCATCTCTGTTCAGTGTGCCGGTCTGCTTAAGACGGTGTTAGAGCCCATTAATGGAGCACGGGGTTGTATTTTTAGTGTGTCAGCGTGCAACATGAGGCTGTGCACAGGCTGTTGCATCTTAGGGTGGCAGCTGCTTCCCCACTGCTGTTGTATTCCGCAATTCAGCGTAACAGATGGTGTCCAGTGTTTAATGCAACAAATGGAGAACAAGGGGATTTATCATCTTTTTTTCCCCTCGTGACATTATTTTTGAAGCTGTTGCTTAATTTTTACAGCGATCCAAAGCATTCAGACTTAATCTGCAAAACGTTGGAAAGCATGTTTTCTACTTTGCTGTGTCTCGTTGCAATTTATACAATATTTAGAGACATTTTAAAGATTTTTCAAGTTTTGAAATTTATATGAAATGGCAAGGTTTGTATACCCCAAACTGGCCTTTGAACAAATCCCACTCTTTTGTGCAACACTGCATCTCTAATGGACTAGACTGCAACCAGAAACTCTTTGCCAAACGATTGTAATTGCTTTGTTTCCACCCTCAGGAAAATGGAGCTCAGTCATGTCAAACCCTGCAGCATTAGTTAAACACTCGCGTTGGCACTGTAACCAGACAGTAGTTGGTGTTGAGCCGTCAGACAGATTTAGGCTCTGTGTCAGATCTGTCACAGTAGTGTTTACGGCCCTGAGGGATTGCTGCACACTGTTCTCCTGTCACAAAGATCTGGTCTACCATGTGATGGAATCCCAGAGGGGTGAATGTATTGTAATCCCTTGGTAATCCCTGCCAGGAGTCATGGCCTACAGCGTGATTGTGGTGTATAAACTTATCAAGAGATTTGGTAACGGCTCAGTGTTGTTGTGTTGTGCCTCTCTAATTTTTCCATTTCCTGTGTGTGAGCTTCCGTTATAAAACACTGGAAAAGCATGGGGGCGGGGTTAGAGATCTGAGCATATAGCATATAGCAGGCTGTAGGAGGAGCATCTATCCTTATGTGATCCAACACAAGAATGCTTCATACAGAATTGTCTTTTTTCCAGTTGTGTCACGTGCTGAAATCCAAATAAAATACATAATACATGCAGATACATGCATGGGAGGCTGTCCATAATACATACATACATGTGATTCTCTAGGTAGGTGCTGCCTCATAAATCATCTTATAAATTGATTAGTCCCCACCCTGAGAGAGCATCTTCCCATTCCTTCCAATGACATTAGCCATGTTTAAGCTGCGACAGCATAGAATGGTTTAGGGTTAATGTCTTGGGGGGGAGGGGAGTAGTAATGTACGTGGTCCAAATGTTTAAAAGCTTTGACCTTCCGTGTGTTTAATCAAGGCAGTGAAACAGCTGAGGCAGATATATGAAGGTCGAACACGCAGAGAATTATTAAACTGGGTGGTGCATGTAGAATTAAAGCAAACAGAGTGAGTCATCATCAAATCCGTGATGAAGCTGAATACTAAGGAAGCCACAGAGGCCCAGTGTGGCTTATCTGAAGTTCAAATTCTGGACAATGTAATCATCTGAGCTGTAGATGAAGCTGAATTGGCACCATAGATTCACTCGGTGATGACTGTAATCTGTACATACAGAAAGGAAAGGAGCTTTTCATCTGTGCTAGGGTTAAATCCAATAAAACCCTTACAGTGTGTACAGTTTTTTTTTTTTTTTTTTTANTGTGCTAGGGTTAAATCCAATAAAACCCTTACAGTGTGTACAGTTTTTTTTTGTTTTTTTTTAACTGATTGGGTCACTGTGGGCAACTATTGGCTTCAGAGATTTGAAATGGAAGATGCATGACTGTGTACATCAGTCAAATTATCTGTCGTCTGGTTGCAACAGATGAATGACATGCTATAGTTTAGACCTTGAACAGGAGACAGGTTGCTGATTGCGTCATGATGCTGGCACAAATTGGATTCTGCCTCAGTCACGTGATCAGCCTGGAAAATGGATCTTGACTCCAAAACTACTGTTGAGGTTCCTTTGAGATCAGGGGTGTAGCTGGGAATCCTGGGTTCCCTGAGAGAATATTTAAATTTTATGCTGCTTTTTAAAATCTGTTGCAAATGATTGTGCTTCACAGTTTTTCTATCAATTAATGGATGTTGTTCCACGTGCAAATAAATAAATGAAAGAAGAAGACACTCTGAGAGCATACCTCCACCAAGGCCAACAAAAATCAGGATCACCACCAAAATAAACAGATCTTCTTTTTTAAAAATGAGCTACCATGCTAAATTTCATTGAAATCAGCCCATTAGCATTGATTTTGTAGACTAAAAACATCTTCTTGATCCTGGATCCAGAATATGATCTGGAACCACTCCAAAATTTAATCAATTGTTCCTCTTGACAATATCTAAATTTCATTCATTCATATCCATTCATATCATTTGGAGATATTCTGCTAAAAAACATACAAACAAATGCCAGTGATCACATAATCTCCTTGTTTACTCTCCATCAAATTTACCTATATTTAGTTTTTATAAGGGGATAATCTGATGCAAACAACACACATACACACACACACACACACACACACACACACACACACACACACACTGTACAGCCCTGTCTCCCAGTTGGAAGCTGAAATTTTTTCTTACAGCTTGCACAGCTCCCCTAAAGGCAACACTAATACAAGAGAACATAAAAAGAGGAAGAACTGATTGAGGCTTTGCTTTGAAACAGCTCAGACGTGCACTTTCCCATTAACTACTGAAAACTAAAAGAGTGAGAGGTGGAGAAAGAGAGGGAGATTAGTTTTAATGTGAGAGCACGACACGCTGTTTTATGGAAAACCTTTACGGCTGTCTCACACTCACAATCCTTGTGTTCTCACCCTTCAGAGGAGTCAAAATAACTAAATTTAAGGATGTGCTTATCACCCTCTAGTGGGTGATGCGGTGGGAGCAGTTTTCACACTGCCATTCAAAAAGAAAATAGGTCAGATTCAGATTTTAATTCTAATTTTACATTTCCCATGTGGTTTATTTATTCTAGGTTACCTGAATTTGGACTTTTTTTTCATAAAGCGAACAGGTAATAATGATCTGTCCAAATCTGCATTTTCAGTATGTATGTCATCAGCTTGTGTGAATTGAATCTTCTGGATGGGATGAATACATTTTTCTGCACATCCTGACACATACTGCTCAGTATGTATGTATGGCCTTCTATAGATGCAGCGAGGAGAATATGATCCCATTACACACCTGGGATATGGACAGTAATCTTAATCTCACACATTGTTTTCTCTTCATATTTTACCCCTCATATTTTATCCTCTTTTCTTTTTAACATTTTCAAACACAGTGCATATAAATTTCTGTCAGTGCTTTCATTTCTATCTCATATCTGCTCCATACTTTCCAGTTAAATATTCTTTCTGAACACTCGTGTTGAGATTCTTCTGAATTACATATATACATACATATTTATATACCATTCACGATTTGCCGTGGCAGTGACCCAGTTTTCCCTGTTTTCATTCAAGTTTTGTCTTATTTTGTCACAGGAATCCAACTATTACAGCACTCCAGCCTCTGATATTGGCATTCCATATAGTAAAAAATCAAATGAAGCAGTGAGATGTATTGATGAGTTAAGTACAATGTCAAGTCCTCAAACTGATCCAGCTCATTAACGTGAGGCTGCAGTGGTAAATACATCTGGATGAGGAGCGAGGTCTCCTCAGTGCAGTATGTTTAATGACTGTTTTTATATTCTGAGCGTGACGTCTCTGCTGCATCTGTTTAACAACGTGCACCTGCCCCGTCCTTTACTACATAATCAATGTAGTCATGCGTGGATCTACAGCCTGGTTTGGCTCACTTTTGTGATAAACTTCTTCTTCTGCCTTGTTTGGTTATAAACTGAAGAGTTGCTGACCACTCAAACACGTGCCAGGAGAATTTCTGATTTATTGCATCATGCTTAAAGAGACATTAAGTAATAAGCAACACTGATCAGGCCTCACACCTCCTTTCTGCTCGAGCTCCAGAGACAATAGCGCACAGCTGCTCTCATTTACCCTGAAAACTGTTGTATATCCACTGCTTCTGCCTGCTGGCTCGACATTACAGAGAGAAGTCTTCAGGTAGGGTCTCTTTGGGTGTTTAAAAGTGTCTTTAAAGAACTGTACCGGTGATTTTGCATTTTGAGTCCAGTAAATACGACCCACATACGTGTTACGTTACTGACAAGCATTTTCCAAAAACATAAAACAGTATTTAGTTTTCCTGTTAATTTCCCAAATCACCTAATATTCAAAATTAAATGTTCACGTCACGTTAGTAATGTAATGTTATAACATGTATGTGGGCAGTATTTATTGGGCTTAAACATACAAAATCACCATTATGCTCCTTTAATTATCTTGCGATCCATCTCAGATAAATGAAACAATCAGCAAGATCTATCTGTGACTCCCTAGCAGGTTTTGATCCCGTCCCAGGTTTCCTCCTACATCATATCTTACTTTCCCTATATGAAATGCGTAAAACTGAATGGAAACCATTTCAATCTGGTAACTGCACACTTCATATGTTTATTTTGAAAGGAAACATGATGAAATTTATGCCCAAGTCCTCAGTTCCTACGTTTTCCTGTGATAATACCAATTATAAGTCATTACAGCACCAAAATGTGAATTTAAGTCTGTAAGACCAATTGGCAAAAACTGCAAAAAACTAAATGTGCTTCATAGTGAGTCAGCAAGTCGTGGCCTGAATCTGAAAAAGAAAATGAGATATTGGAGCTAATTATCAGGGCTGGACCCATTCCCTTGACAGCAGTCCTCTTGCTAACAAACACTTGGTGCTGTGTAACTCTGTGGAAAATGACCAGCCCAGCTTCATTTATGATTTCTTTCTTGTGCCTCATATTCCCAACCCTTTCTTTGCAAATCCCAATCCCTATACCAATACCACCTTGACCAACCCACCTTGACCTTACTCATTTATCATGAAGCTTTTCGAGCTTAAACACATGATTGAGACGCTATCTGAAAAGGCTGCAAAGTGTAAAGAAATATATATTGAGCGTAGCACAAGACACAACAATAAACCATATCAGGAATGAAAGAAACAGAAATTCATCCAACTGTTTTCTACTCATTTCCTCCTTCTCTTTATTATTGAAAAAGAATAATTACATAAAAATAAATAAATAAGTAAATATATATATAGGCTATATACAGTATATACTGTATAGTATGTATGAGGTCACGTGACATGGTAATTTTGACGCAGAACAACGCAACGTCACGTCTTTAACAGATAACGTCACATTCCTCTTTTTGTTCTGTAAACCTGTTTATTAGTTTGTTGTTTAATTTAACTTTTTCAATAAAGTTTATAAAAAAAGAATTGATAAAGACCTAAAAAAAAAAAAAAAAAAAAAAAAAAAAACAGATAACGTTACGGCTCGAGTGCTCCAAATCGACTTTTTGCTAACTTTGGGAATCCGTTAAAACAAAAAAAAGTCGAAGCGGAAAGTGCGTCAAAACTCAAACCACAACAAAAATCTCATTAACCGGATCACCGAAGCTTTGGTTAAACTACCCACCGGAGACAACGAGAGGCCAGAGAATGTAAGTTTGCCACATGAGTTTTACGAGGTGGCGGACGTAGTTTAGACGCGATGAAAAATGTAGCCAAAAGAGTGAAAACAGTTCGTAAAACGGAAGAAAGGCCAGACTTTGGAGCAAAAACGTCCCTCCACCTAAACAAACTGACTGTATCTTCATCCTAAAATGCTTCGAAACTTAAATGGGGGAAGATGAGGCCTCATGCGAACCTCCAGAAACAAGAGGTTTGCTATGCTAAGCTATGCCTCTGTCTGCTAATCTCACTTCATCATCATCATCATCATCATCATCATCAACGACAACAGTATGATACAAAAACGACAGAGTGGACTTTGATGCCATAATGAGGACTTTCATCAGGACTTTGTGGAGTTTTGACGCACCTGGCAACCTTCATCACCAGGTAAGATAAATGCTTTTTAGTCATTAAGCTGCGTGCGTTTTGCTGTTAAATGCCGTATGTGTATAGATGCTAGATATGGTTTTTGTGTTGTATAAATGATCTTGTGACAGCATGAGTTCTGATGGTTTCCTGTCTTACTTTTGCGTTGTTTTGGGATAGAAATTGTAATATGGAATCCAGTTGTGTGTGTTTTTAAAGCCTTTTGGCAGTTTGTGTTTGTGAGATGCTGCTTAAGAAGTGTTTTGCATGCTATTTTGTTGTTTTTATTGTGACGTCATTAGTTCTGCTTTGCTATGAAATTATATCCTCTGTCTGTCCAGGCTGGTGTACTTTCAGCCTCAGTTTGTAGCATATTTATAGATTTTATTATTTTATTTATCTCTTTTATTTATAGATTGTTTTTTGCATGGATTACATTTGGAGTCACAGATTGTTTTCTGCTGTTTTGAAGATATTTTCAGACTCTTTAAAGAGTCTTCTGTCAAACTACAATGACAAATGTTCCATCAGCTGCACAGTAAAGTAGATTTTTATCCTGTTTAATATGACACAGCAGTATTCCTTCAACAAAACAAAGGTGGCAATGGGACGTGACCTTTATCCTTTCTCATCTTGAACTAGAAATGAAAAATTTTGGCACATAAATTTATAGAAAAATAATGAAATTATTGTTTTAGTGAAGCTTAATAGTTGCAAGATGAGAAGGAGTCATGTCTGATGGCATCTTTGACTAAATGGAATCATGTTGCTTCTTGAGAAAGGTTAAAAATCTACTTTATTATGCAGCTGATTTTTCCATTCTGGCCTCATAAGAGTCTGAAAATGTCTTTGAAGCAGAGGTAAGTGTTGGACTAGGATAGGAAATATTCAATGTATAAATATTTATATAATGGGCTGCCAAAAAATCAGAACATCTCTCTCTCTCTCACCGTGAGAATATCAGGGATGCATAGTCACTATTTTTTGCTCCTTTATTAATAATTAGATACTGACACATTTACACCTCATATCAGAAACATGCACCTGCTTTTTATTTAATCAGGACATAATNAGATACTGACACATTTACACCTCATATCAGAAACATGCACCTGCTTTTTATTTAATCAGGACATAATGGCTTTAATTGCCTCATTTTGTCAAGGTCATGATCCACTTCTGAGTTCCTGCAGCAATGCATTCTGGGCATTGGGAGGCAGTGAGACTTGAATGGATGAGCTATGTCAGCCTGGTGGTCACGTAGCTAACCTCTATCCATTTACTGCTTTATTCTTTATGGAATAATTCTCTGTATCATGGGCTGTGTAATAAACAACAGACATGCTGTCTTATAAATACAAATAAAACCAAGCCAGTGTCTGGAGTTCTGCAGAGCAGCGTACAACAGGCTGGAGCAAAGTGTTCAGAAGGTAAAAACCATATTGGATGCTTTTTCAATCCAAGCCATAGGTGATTTATCCCTGTGTGCTGACCCCTCCAGACAGAAGAACATAATAGTAATACACTCAGTGATATTAGTTTCTGTCATGGATCCCCTGTTTTCTCCTCCACCAAAAGCACGGCAGATATATTTAAGACATGCGTCCCTCCACATTAACTGTACATGACAAGTGATTGATCTGCTACGGGATGAAAACACGTCCCGCTGAAATCCTAATAAATCTGAGGTGATCTTTACTGCGGTTTCTAAATCAGGAGTCCAGGATATAAAAGAACCTAAAAGGTACTGTAAATTTTCATATACAGCCCAGAAAATCACTTTAAGTCTATTCAGGCTATGGCTGATTTCTCTGTGCATTAAAGGATTTAAATATTCAGGAAGCAAGTGTAGCTGAAGGGAGCGTTTGGATTTTCTGCCTCTGTTCTGCGTCGTATCAAGGGGGCGTGATCAGCAGGTTTAAATGCCACGGCAGATGGAAAGCTACGTAGCTCTGCTTCATTACCGTTATGACTTTGAAATCCCATGTAGCACTGGGGAAAAGATCCCTTTTACAATATAAGAGATTTTTGGCGTTGATTTACATAAAAATAATTTCAAAACCTATTAAAAGTGCGTTAATAGTCTAAATAGTTTAATGATTAAATGAACAGGCTCAACATAAATCAAGCAAGATTGTAATTTATGCCAAATGCCCAAAAGGATTTCTTCCAAGGATACGGTTACATATGCTTGCTTGTCATTGAACAAATGTTTGATCTTTATCTCTCCTCTTCTATTTATCACAGTTATTGCAAGTGCGACACTCCATCGGACGGCGTTCACTTCATCAACACGCCATGTAGCTAGATTGAACAGATTGTATGTAGTGAGTTTGCAGGGTAATAATTTTTGCAAGATTCCAGTGGCATTGTAATCCATTTTGAGTGGATGTTTACCTGAGGCTTTAAAGTCGTGACACGGTGCTCTGTTAATATTCCTACTTTCACCCTGCTTGGGGTTCGAGGTTGGGGGGGG
>VXCM01001399.1:71701-109274 GCA_014773175.1 Lucifuga dentata
GGGGGGGGGGGGGGGATGAGGTCATGGTGGAAGAGTCAGCCTTTGACCAGCGTCATGTGCATCTGTATGTGGAGCAGGGATAAGAGTAAGACCCTGGTTAAGCTCAGACCACAGCCCGTGCAGAACCCGAGCGCCCCTCCACCCCCTCCAATCCTTCTTCCTTTACCATCAGTCCAACTGTCACCAGCCAGCTCACACAGATGACGGATGACAAAAATGCCATAAACAAGAAAAATTTAATGTAATTTAGTGGAATTTTCTGGTGCGAATTTNAAAAAAATCTGTAAATGTAGTAAACTAGACAGTGAAGGTAGCGAGCTGCGAACCAAAGAAATGAGACTGAATCCTTGTAAGTCCAGCTGCTGCAAACATGAACATCCGTCAGCACTTTGACACACAGAGGACAAAACTTTACATTATTTTAGCAGTAATGTTTAGATTTTTCATAAAAGCTGAATAAGAGAAGACCAATTATTGCGATAAACAGTGGTTCTCAAGCTGTGGAAAGTGTATCACCTGAAGTGCCCCCCTAGCAGTATAGAGGATGTCTGGAAATTTCTGCATAGAATCAAAACAATTGAAAAGTAGGGAAATTGTAATACTTAAAAATAAAATTGTTTCCATTAAGAAATAGTTAAATAAAAAATTAGAAATTTGTTGAAAACACTTACAATATATTATATACTCGAATATAATTAGAGTTTTTATTACCAAATTTCACAAAGCAAATTGGGGGGTCGGCTTATACACAAGAAATTCAAATTTNTTTTTATTACCAAATTTCACAAAGCAAATTGGGGGGTCGGCTTATACACAAGAAATTCAAATTTGATCCCACAGAATGAAATTTCCAGGGGTGGAAATATTACCCATTACCACTACCCATGGAAAAATATAAATCATACCTTAGAATGAGATCTTTCCTGACTAAACATTTTATCCAGCACATTTTGCGGCGGCCAGTAAGCACTGTTGTGATTGGTCAGTTACGGTAATCAGCTGCTGAAAAAAATATCATGTTTACCGGTACCAGTATGTGGATTATTTTCAGAAAATCACAGGAATACTATGACAATACCCAGAAAAACAGGTAATTTGCTAAACAAATAAATTGATGGAACAACATCAGGGGATCGGCTTATATATGGGTTTCTTTAAAAATCTAAATTTGTAGGTCAAAATCAGGGAGTAGGCGTACACACGAGATTGGCTTGTACTCGAGTATATATGGTAATCGTTGCATGTTTGCTTAGTTTGTCCATCTTTTAAACCTCATAGACTCTTGGGAACCTCTGGAACTTGTAAATTGTAAATTCTAATTACTTAGTTCAGCCAATGAACTGTTGATGTGCACAAACATTTAAGGAATTATATTACTTTCACAAAAAATATTACAGCCCTTTAACTTTTTGTTGTGTGTCAAACTCAGAGCTTATTAAGCAACAGTAGAATCTTTCTCCTAAAATGTTAGATTAGATTTTTATGCTGCATACCTCTACCAAGGCCAACAAAATCCCCAATTAAAGGACCATACTACTCATTTTTCATGTTTGAGCCAAATATATTCAATTTTCATACATGTAAGGTTACTGATAACCATTTCCCAAAGCATGCTACTGGAATGGTGAGTTAAATTTTTTTTCTACCTTCCAGCCCACCATTGGTTTCAGTTTATTCTGGTATGCTATTAAAATCAACTTGTTGATACTCTCCATGCACTGGGGAATATAGTCTCAAAAGAAGACCTGCATTTATGGAATAATTTAAATGACTGTGACTTCATGAGGCTGCGTTAACTATTAGCAGGCGAAACATCGATTTTTTAAGGTGGGTGTATCGCTTGAATATGATTCTGAAAGATTAAGAGATTTTGCAAAATATCAGGAGAAGTACAGTTTTATCCTTTGGGAAATGATCGTCAATAACCTTACATGTATGAAAATTGAATATATCAGTCTCAAACATGCAAAATGGGTGGTATGGTCCTTTAACCCCCCCCCAACCTGATCACCACCAAAACAAGCAGATCTTCTTTTTGTTCAAAAGTGAGCCACCATGCTAAATTTCATTGAAATCAGCCCATTAGCCTCTCCAGGGCTACACATCTGTCCCCTCATGATGACTGATTGAGGGTCAAGGTTTTCCCACCTCGTGTGCCACTTCATCATGCATAGAAGTTGGCCGCATACCGTGAAAGCTAAACGACAAGTCCAGTCCATTTAATTGTATCTAGAGCATGTAAAACTGCCCCGTGGAAAACAATCAGAGCATGTCATAAACAACGCCAGCTTTTGTAGTTTTCTCTGGAGATGAAGTATTGATTCGCTCCGTAATAAACAGTCTCCAGCAAAGTGAAAATAATTCTTCATCACGTGGGAGGGATGAGTGCTATATGTAGAACAAAGCCCGTGCTGAGATTGTCTTTTTTTTTTCCAGAACATTCAGGCTTTTTTTGGTAATTGACGGTAGAAGGATGGGAGGAGACATGATGTGACAATGCAAACCAGAATAAACCTCACACGTAACCGCCACATGATGTGTGTCTTCGCCAGCTGAGCCGCAGCATTACACCCTGTTTGTGTTTTTTTATGAAACTATACTGCCTGACCTGATTTCTTCAAATTCAACAAAATGCTCATTGGGTTTGGATGCTGAGTGTTCTCTCTCCAGCCTGTCACGTCATCACAGGCTCAGTCTCTGAGGTTATCATCCTCATCCTTCACAGAGGTACTCCCCACCGTGCCGCTGCTTGGGGCTAATTGTGAAAAATTAAGCGGCGCAAAAGCAGCTGTGAATAGAAAGCAACGAAGCTAATTGATTTCCTGCGTTACACATTACGTATGCACCCACTCACGTGCACGCTTGCTCAAAGGCACAGGTTAGTGCTGAGATCCTCAAGAGGCAGAGGAATGACAAGTAAAGAGAGGAGATGTCTGCTCCCTCAGCCCTCGGCGTGTCAGTTTTCCTTCTCAACAGGGACGGGACGTTAAGATGAGGTGCAAACTGTGCTGCGCCATGAATATAAATGTTCCCAGAGTCTCTGTTGCGCCTGTGAGCACAACCATAAACTTAAGGAGAGAGAGAAAGAGAAAGAGAGAGCAAGACTGCCCGCCAGACTTCCTTCGCCCTGAGTTTAAGATCTCATCAGATAGTATGAGAGCACCTCTGGGACTGCAGTACCTGTTCAGTGATATATTAATGCCAGCCCAGCTTTGTGCTTGAACATGTAAAGCGGCCTGTCAGATCTCCATAAATTGGCTGGAAAAGGTTTGATATGGTGATGCATTATCGCCTGATTCCGAGCAAAATTTACTACTTCTCTCTCCTGACCTTGGGTAGATTGCTTCAGTATCCAGCAACCTCCGTCCCTCTCCTGCAGTAAAGGTTTTACTGCGCCGGACGTGTGTGTGACTGTCTGTCAATCAGTGCATCATCCATTTGAAGCAGTTGTGTATGGGAGCATGCACACTTTTTAAAAAAAAATTCTCTATGGCCCTCTGCTTCTCTCTTTCATGTGACCTATCCTCCTCCTCCTCCTCCTCCTCCTCCTCCTGCTCTGCAGAGACTGAGAGAAAAAATGTTGTGTGGCGACTGGTTCCTTAACATTTGATTAAGCAGATCAGCTCTAAGTGTTCATGGAGGTGCTGGACAGCTGACGAAGCAGCTGGTAACCCTGAGAAACAAACCCAGAGGTCATTTCAGTTTGCCTGCAGACTACAAACATGCCAGAATGCTGCAGCTTCACATGCAACCTCACAGCAGCTCATAGAAAGAAAATAGAAGTTTGAGAGAGGATTTTTAATTGAAATAGCTTTTGGTAACTTTAGATTTTAGTGGCTTTTCTTTGTCGTAGGTCCTAGTCTATCAACTAAGCAGTATTCCAAAATAAATGTCAATGTTAAGTGCGTCACTTCCTGTGCACAGAGATTTTTTTATGGGTAAAAGAATTGCAGTTGGTATGCAGGACTTCTTAAAGACTGATGTAACTGAAACTTCAGAATATTAATGCCAATTTCCAGTTTGGAAATGTAAGCGAAAGAAAGGAAAATCTTTTTTTTTGAAGATGTTCTTGGAACTGTTTCACAATTTGTTTTATTTTTCACGCCTTGAGCAGATTCATATTAAAGACCTGTTTAGAATTGATTAAAGGAGTTGGAAGTGGTTAGAATTGTAATGTGGAAGTGAGGACCAGCTTGGGTTTTATTAGATTTTTTTTTTATTTCCCTCATTTTATGGTGTAATATATTAGGGGATATGTGTTGAATGTTGTAAAAATTGCCAAACTTGCCAAAATGCATCCTGTAAGACAAACCCATAGGTTCTGAACTGACCTGATTAGTCTGTTACTTCAGTTACTTGTTTACTTGAGATTACATCACACTTGAATTTACCTGCTTACACACCTTAAACACACTCGTGCGTGGGAGTGTTTGACCTGCTCAGACTTAATGCGGCTGGCCAATCAAACAGTCTTTTCGGGAAAAGAAACATTACCAATACAGCCTGTTTTCACTCAGTGTACATAATGGTGCTGCAGCAAGGGATAAGAAGTGGATTAATGCACTTTTTGCCCATTAAAGCATTGTAAAGATGCTAAATGACATAAAGGAAATGTGACAGAAATGTAAAGCTTTACATGAAGTGATTACAATGTAGTACAATGTATCATTGTGATGAGAATCAGAGAGCAGCGTCATACGAGCCGATAAAAAGATAAAAAGCCTCCTCACCCACACTTACGAGCATCAGTAACTACAGACACCTTCCAATAAGACACCACAGTAATATGAGAGAGAGAGAGAGAGAGAGAGAGAGAGAGAGAGAGAGAGAGAGGTGTAATCACAGCTTTTGTGACACACTAACGTAAGTGCTGCACAACTAAAGAGACAGATAAGTGAGTGCAAACACTACATAACCCTCTGTCCGGTTTAAATAACTGTGTGTGTGTGTGTGTGTGTGTGTGTGTGTGTGTGTAAGCAGTGGTACTGAGGAGGGGGCGGTTGTAGGATTAGTGGAGCATCTGTTTAATAAAAAAAAAAACAGCTTGATAGCTGAAGATATCTATTCTGTGTGTAAGCCAGGCTCCTCCCTGCATGTACAGTGCATGTGTGTATCGTGTGTGTTTGTGTGTACACTTCTGCGTCATGCAGTGTGATGGACCAGGGTTAACAGGGTAGAGCCAGCATACCCTGGGATCAGTGCATCTGTTCCCACATCACACTTTCCCTTTCCACACACACACACACACACACACACACACACACACACACACACACACACACACACANCACACACACACACACATACATACAGTAAATGTGTTATATATTTACTTGCATTGCACACACATACATATGGTATATGCAGTTACTGAAAATAGGATATGGTTGACATGACATAATGAACAGCCATTTTTCACCTGCCTAACTGTCGCCAAACTGTTTACACCATCTCATTCCATATTCCTGCGTATTCCCAGGTGGGTCCCACAGAGCAAATTGTAGCATATTTTATGTTTGCGGAATTAAACTTCCAACTGAAGGATGGATGATCATGTCATATGCATAATCAGTAAGATATTTGTGATGATGCTTTAAGTTTTTACGATCACACTACTGGGAAAAGCTATAAATCATAGCAGATCCTGCTGTATTGTAGTGATGGGAAAGAGACTGACTGATTCATGCCATAGGCACCGTTTACACCATTTAAATGCAATCTGTATCCAGATAAGGAAAAACCATGTTAATGCAAGGTTATGTGTGCAGACGGGAATTCAGTCCAGCCAGGTAAATGAAATCTGCTCAGCTGGGACGTATTTATGAGATAAAAATCCACCCATAAGTTGAGAACATCGCTGTTCTTGCTCGCTCTCGTTCATAAAGTTATTTTGAATTGGGAGTTGCGACTTGCCGTAAATGGGTATGTGCACGTGGAACACAGATGGTGACAGCCCACGCAAAAGACGGTTTAAGCCTCCTAACCCGCCTACTGAGATCCAATCACAGCGCAGCATCCAGTCCACAAGAACGCATTTTAATGCGAGATGTAAATACTGGATCTCATTATCCGCATAATGCATGCGGCTACAGAGATCGCATTTTAAGGCAAGGTGGAAATGGCGCCATACTGTTTGTAAGCCGTAGCACCAGTTACACCAGCACGTCACCAGTACGTGGCAGTCAAACTAAAGGACATTCCAGTGGATTTTTTCCCCATGCTGCTTTGCTGTTTCCTCTGATTCAAACTGTTAACGCCCAGTTGACATTTGACCTTGACTGTCATTGTTTCACATTAAGGGCATTTTAATACACCCAATCCAATTCAATACTGTTTATAATAAAAAGAAATAAAGTCATTCAGCTTGACAGGTGTTTGAGCTCCATGACAGAATAATCTAATTGGTTCCCTGAGATACAGAGACATCATTTAGTTATTGAATCAGACAATTTGTTATGGAGTGTTTGTGCTGTCCAGCTCTCTGCTGCAGACATGACAGAGGAAACACGTTGCTGATAAGAAACTGTCTGTACGGTTTATTAAATTTGTTGATGGTAGCAGATGATTTAGTTGATGTCGGTGTCAGCCTGGCTAATGTTAACTGTGCCTGTCATTGTCTTTGTCCTTGTCCTCCTCTGCTGCTCTTGTTATCTGCTTTTTTTTTTTTTTAAATATTGCCTTATCTCTCTCCTTTCTCTGCGTTGATTTAAAAGCTCTGCCACTTTTACCCAAACCATAAATCTAAGTATGATTCAGTTTATCTTTCATTTTCTTCCTTTCTACAGTGGAACCCAGCTTCCAATTTTCCAATTCAAGTCTCATTCTCGTGCCACAAAACTGTTCTGTATTCATGAAAGTAAAGTGCCAGAACAGATGCTTCAGTAATCATGAGAACCCCTCATTCTTGTGCTTCTTGC
The DNA here is from genome assembly GCA_014773175.1 of Lucifuga dentata. Lineage (NCBI taxonomy): Eukaryota > Metazoa > Chordata > Actinopteri > Ophidiiformes > Bythitidae > Lucifuga > Lucifuga dentata. Next base: position 78,619 of record VXCM01001399.1, read on the forward strand.
CCGCTTAAAGTCACTCTTCAGCAGCATCTGAAGTCTGGCTGGCAGGTATCAAAGCTCCTCTCAGCTGTTCTGTTTACAATGACGCATCGATCCACTCTGCTTAATCCTCGGCAGCTCAGCGAGTTAAAGCAACAGTTACAGCCACCGCGACCAATAACGGCACAAAAGCCAAACACAGAGAGCCATCTGATCCCTCGACAAGACTCGTGTCAAGTCCTGCTTTGATCCGGACCGGGATGGATCCTCACATGCACTCTGCCTTTGATAATTTCACTATTTACAGGTAGCAAAGGAAGAAAGGGGAGGGGGGNGGTGTTAGAGGTACTCAAACAAGTACAACAGAGCTCTAAGCAGTGCCAAACACAGCATAAAGAACCAGATGGCTGTTGCTTTTTATGTTGAGCCACATTTTCAGTTTTCAAAGTGAAGGCATTAAGCGGTTTGTGATTGTGCAGTGATCACACACAGACAGTTAGATCAGTCAGGTGATGACACATGAAAGTGCAGCAGAGCACTAGGTGAGGCGGCAGATGAAGATAATCCATTACCTGTGTTGGCAATCCGCATCCAGCCCTGACTCGTGACCTTTCATCCCTTATCCGTGGCTTCAGCCGTCTTGGGTCTTTTTCCTTTTTTTTGTTTTTCTTACTCTTTCTTTTCCTCCTTTTCCTCCCCTTTGGCCCTCTTCTCTCACTCTCTTCCTCTCCCCCCTTCTTCTCCGCACTTGTTTGAGTCTATTTTAGTAGCAGCAACAGAGGAGCCCGCTGTGACGGTGGCATGGTTTCCAGCACTTTGGCAGAAGGTCACATTATCACTCGCTGGTAAAGGGGGAGGGAAGAAGAAGAAGAAGAGGAGGAGGAGGAGGAGGAGAAGGAGGAGGAGGAGTGGGGGGTTGGACGGAGCAATAGAGGGAGATCAAAGAGAGCAGGTGTCACAAGAGGAGGAGAATAAAACAAAACAAAGCAAAATACCAAGGATGTCCACGATGGGTAAAGAAGTTTGCACGACTGCCTCAGAAGAGTTTGGAGGAAGCCGCTGAGTACAAACCTTGTGTCAAAGTCAGATTTTCAGCTGCTGCTCACATCCTGAAAAACATAATTCCTCTCTGAGCTGGAGAATCACTTCCAAAGCGCTCCAGAATCTTCCAACAACTTACACCATGTTATAGGAATCAACACAAAACAGCAAGCGCCCTCACGAACGGACTCTTCACTCTTCTTGGCTGTCATGGCTTCCTGCCCATCCTTGTTCCTCCTTCCTCGCTGCCCAGTCCACAACGACGCAGATGTACTCCATCTTTGGGTTTGACACCTGTCCGCTCTGAAAATTTATTTACCGCACACCAGCTCACAAAGTCTTCCTCTGTCCAAACTACTTTTCTCTCCTTTGGTATGAGCGACAGTTTTGTTGCCTTCCATCCAAAATGCCAATTCGGAAAAATGATCCAGATGCCCGGGACGAAGCTGCTGTCAAGGGTTGACGACAGATGGTCAAAGCATGCAGACAGATCAGGTGACACAGCTGCAGGAGTTGAAAATATGTGGAAATTGTCTTCTACAGTGCAGGGTTTTTGCTTAGGTCCACCCCCTGCCTCGCTTAAAACACCTCGTTCCCTTCTTGATATTTGAGTTAACTGCACTTGTTGTCCTGTTTTGGGTGCCTGCGCTCCTCCTTCGCACCTCAGCAGAGCTTCACCCTGCTTCTCTGGCTGGCTGTAATCCTGTCTCCTACTCCGTGTCACAGGAAAGGCTTGTGCGCCCCTAATCACTATGTAGTAAGGATTTATCGTGTGATTTTCTCTCTCTCTCTCTCTCTCTCTCTCTCTCTCACTCTCCCTCTCGCCCTCCCACCCCTCCCTTTTCCCTCCCCGCGCTGGCCGCTCTGCAACTCTGTCAACATACTGAAGCCTGTTTCACTCATCATAATACAATGCATCATTTCTCTTCACTTTTCCCTGACACCCATTCATCTTTCAAGTCTTACTTTTTTTTTTCTTCCTGCCATCGTTCGGCTGCCCTGTTTGTCTTGCCGCAGCTCAGTCTTGTCACATCAACAGGTATGCCCTTGAAATGTTCTTTGGGACAAACAGTCAGCGATCGTCTTTTTTAGTTCCTATCTTTGTGCGGATCTCTTTCTCTCTCTTTCTCTCTGTATGTGTCTGTGTATAGTATGCATGCATTTCTCTATGAATGTAATTATCTATGCATGTAGAATATTTATGTATGTATACATGTGTATTTATCTTTTATGTATGCATGCATCTATGTACATCATCCAGCATGTAGGTATATTTTTTACGTACGTGTATCTTTCTGCTTGCCCTCCTTTATTCTTACCACCTTTTTGATCTCTCTCTCTCTCTCTCTCCCCCTCTCTCCCTCTCTCCCTNCCCCCCCCCCATGTGTCAGTAATCTGAGACTGCTCTGGTACACCTTGGGCCTTTTATTAGGAGCCAAGTCAAGATGAAATAGATTTTGATTTTGCCATTCATGCCTGGACCCAAAGGAATTACAATTGCCAGCTCTTGCCAGCAGTGAACGCATTCTTTTCTGTTCAACGTGCTCTTTAAAAACGGCTGATTTTCTCTCCTCATCTTGTTTATGGAGCATAATGATTCATTTGGTTCGCTAAGAGTCAGTAAGCCACTTGGCTGTGGGACTCCAGAACAGGAGCCAAACACCTGAAACCTGTGAACTTCCAGCTGCAGTGGATAATTCTGCATTGAGATCTGTGTTTCAGTTCACAAAATCAATCAATCAATTAATAATAAACTTACAGTAGTTTCACAATGTATAATCTATACTTATATTGCAGCTATCTATGGGATATATTTCTGCTGAGACCAAGGCATTTAGCACTTGTGCAGCAAATTTATTGTATTTTTTGTATATTGAATGAAAGTGAATGTTGATGTTTATGAAGATTCTAATAAATCTCAATAACAATTCTCACGTTTATATTGTGGCGTATTAAGACACAAAAGCTGGGTTGATGTAAGGACTTTGTGGTTAGATTTTTCTTAACACATCATGGGGTTTAGATACCACAGACACCTAGATGGGGCAGGCACAAAGTTTTCCAGAAGTGAGTCATGACATAGAAGGTGTGTTCTATTCTTAATACACACTATTTAAAAAGTAGAATAAGTACAGCTACAAATGTGAAATGCCATAAACCTTTGATATTGTGATAATGGTAGTTCTAATCGCATGATGAGCACTGGAAGTCCTTTAATTGTTTTGACTGCTTTGTGCTTGTATACATCCTTGGATTTGACCTTGGCTGATCTTGACAGCCATCCAACAAATATCCAATCTACTACTCCTTATAATTAGAAACTCTATTGTCTTGAATCTGTTAGGACTATAAAGTTGAATTTCTTGAAAGGTCAGGACATGACACAGACTTGCACCTAGCAAACTGGTGCAGGTTTCCTGCATATGACTCATGTCTGTTGATATTTTATCTGGCTCCAGCTGTTTTAGCTCCAGAAAAAGAGCCCCCCCTGGAGTCAGAGAGGAGAATACCCACCCCCACTTTGCCCTGTTTTCTTAACATTTACCATTTTGCACACATCACTTCAACCTGTGGCTTGAACTTTAGTAGTATCCACAAAATTCCCCATGTCACGCATAATGCACATCCATCGCCAATCTACAATCCCCTTTACAAAGACAATTCCAAAGCAGAGAACAAAACCCCATTAATCTTAATTTTTCCTTCCCTTGACTGAATCCCTCCAAAAAATGAATCCTTCCAGGCAGGAGGACATCAGTGGGATTTTATGATCCTGTCATGGCTACACTGAGAGATGTGCGATATATCTGCGATATATGTTTCTCTGCAGCCGATGGTGGAGGACGGAGGCTGGACTCCGCGCCCCCCGATCGATCGCCTTGCCATAGTAAATGTCCACGAATCCCTGCTTGTGATCAACAGCTTATAGAGTTGGCTTTCCTTGATCAATAGGTGATCGATAAGGCAAACAGATGGGGCTGTAAAGCAAGAGATAATTACGTGTTGGGCAAATCTGGTATCTGGAGGGTTATGGGTTTGTGCTTGATACGAAAGACCAGCAGGAATTGCTTCTATCAAGTGTTCGCGTGGTGTCGGAATGGGACAGGGACTTGTTACTTCAAAAGAATTGGACTTCATTATGGTTGTGCTGCAGGTTTTTTAAATATTGATTTTTGTCTAAGTTGACATTGAAACAGCAGGGGCGATATGTAATAGGGTAAAGACAATAATAAAGAATCTTTGAGTGTAGTCGTTATTTCAAAGTGACTGTTATCTAAAAGGTCTGTGTTTGAACCTGATTCAGCCACCTTTCTACCAAAAGTCAAGGTTAATCTCTGCAGAGGGACGGAGATGATACCTTAGCCATAGGCTGGGATTCATCCTTGCGCTCGGAAGAATCGGCATATAGCAAACTATATGGCAGGTGGGCTGAGCGGGGAGGAAGTAACACGTGTCAGGGGCAGTGGCAGAGGGAAAGGCAGGCATATGCTCTCTCTCTGTGGCCTGGCTTTGCCGCTTCACCGGGCAATATGGGGGAGCAGCACATCTGACCCAAAGTAATATCCTCACAGACGGCAAACCAAACGTCGTCTCAGCCGTCGCCATGGCTCAAACTCCTGGCATTTCGCTCGTTTTTTTCTACCCGGGTTTGCTGGGAGCTATTTTGAGAGGTGTTCCTGTGACTGAAGCAGGGAAAAACAGGGAGGTAAAAGGCCAAACTTAGCCGTCGTAGATCCCTGGAGGGAGGCTGAATATATCCCTGTTGTCGCTGAGTATTGACCAATGGCGTATCGAGCTTAAAACCTCAAATCTCAATTTCTCTCTTCTCACAATGGAGTTCTTGCTGTTTTTAATCTCTGATCTGCTGATCCTGTTTCTCTCAGTGATTTGAGTAGTGCTACTTCTCAGAATGGAGCATTTATCCTAACAAAACAAACCATAGAAATCCTGCAAACATGTTGTTTAGAGCGCGTTTAACACTGCAGTTTTTGAAATGAATACCAATATCAATACTGAAGAGTCAGAAAAACAACAATATTCAGGCCAGTTTTGGATTTTTACTTATACTTGTAAAATAAACAATCTGTTTGGGAAAATTTGCTTATTACAGAGTTGTATGAAATTTTGCAATGCGTAAAAAATTTCACTTGTATGTTGCTTTACACTTAAAGGACCATACCACCCATTTTGCATGTTTGAGAAATATATCGTGATAAAATTTTTTTTCATATTATGCAGCCCTACTGTATGTCCACCAGTCACCCACACAGGGATTACAGCTCTTTAGAGTGAAACCATGATCAGGCTTCTCTTTAAAGGACCCATTTTGCATGTTTGAGCCTAATATTTGAGCCTAATGTTTGAGCCCAATTTTCATACACGTAAGGTAATTAATCATTTCCCTAAAGATAAAACCATATTTCAGCTTTCCTAATATTTTGCAAAACCTCTCAGTCTTTCAAAATCAAATATTCAAGCGGTACACCCACCTTAAAAATCAATGTTTTGCTTGCTAATAGTTACGCAGCCTTATGAAGTCACAGTCATTTAAATTTTTCGATAAATGCAGGTCTTCTTTTGGGACTATATTCCCCGGTGGAGGCATACATTCACTCCGCACTTTTTATTGTGGTTAAATGTTAAAATTAAGTAATTTCGAAAAAAAACCCTGAATATATGTCATGCTCACGATGATGGATTACCTATCCCAAGAATGTTTCAAGTATTAACAAGTTGATTTTAATAGCGTACCAGAATGAACTGAAACCAATGGAGGTCTGGAAGGTAGGAAAATTTTTAAAATTCATCGTTCCAGTAATATGCTTTGGGAAATGATTGTCAGTAACGTTACATGTATGAAAATTGAATATATTAGGCTCAGACATGCAATATGGATGGTATGGTCCTTTAAATGAAGGTTATTGTCAAAGATGTAGTAAATAAAGATACTGAAAAAATAAAGTTTGAACAGTATGTGTGCTGTAGTGTAGGGGAAGCAGTAAGGAGACAAGGAAGCATCCCAAACCCAGAGAAACTGCTTTGCAGCCTGCATCAGAGTCTCCACTAGGGGGCAGACAGGATTCTTTTTGGTTGTCGATTTAGACATGGGCGCTATAAAAACCTGTAGCTTTATGAATAAAGCTTTGATTAGCACAAAGATTTACATGGAAACTCAAAACACTGAATGAAAATAAAAGCTTTCCTGGTTGAGTCTGAATATACACTACAAAATACAATAAGTTTTTTGAGACGATTTTATTATATTATATTTTTTGCAGAGTTGGCCTGCTTACTTAAGAATTATTGAACTTTTTTGACTTTGAATGGACTTGTGCACAGGTTGTGTTAATTGTATTTGAGTGCAGCTTGTTTGATTACGTTTTCTAATATATAGATGTTCTCTAAGATGAAGTCTTATTCACAGCCCAGTGTTAATATTCTGTGCTTCATTTGTATGGCTTTTGTTTATGCTGTGGTGCTGAGCCGTGACACATCCTGCGTCTGTGTAGTGGCATTTAGTTCTGCAAACTCTCCTTTTTTTTTTTTTTTTTTTTTTTTTTTNCTCCTTTAAACTCTCTGTCCGCTGGGCTTCTCAGGCTTCTGGCAGGGTTGGCATCTCCGTCCAGCAGCCAGCAGCATTTTGGTTTGAACCTCAGAGCCTCAACACAACCCGTCATGCCATTAAGCATCTGTGCTCTCTATGAACTCGTGCCAAGTCGAGACCTGTTGCCTGATGGATGCAGCAGTCGCTGTAAACAGCTCGACATATCCACACAGGCCAGTACAACATTTTCAGCCTTTTGTTTTATGGCAGTGTTTTGGAAAAATCAGAAAAGCAGTAATGTTGAGGCAGTATTGTTTAGATTACGGTAAGTGTGAATTTCTTGATAAAAATCTGCACAGACTGCATGTTCACATACATTGCTTACTTTCATTTTTTTTCATTTTATTTACTTATCTTCCTTTAGACCCCTCTCCAGGGTATAAGGAGCAAAAGAAAAAACAACATACACACAGGCAACAACCAGCGCTCAACCGAAGACACAAACCAAAACACTTTGCACATACATATGAGTTGATTATATTGAGAAATTAAAAGCTGATTACTGATTCAGTGTAAACAGCATAGTATTATTCCATATCATATCAGTACTTTCCAGCATTTAATTTGCTTCTTCTATTGTTTGCAATAAAGCTGGGCGATAGGGCCTAAAAATAAAATCTCGATTTTTTTTCTTCACATTTATGGACGATTCTCGAATTTAATCTCGATTTTTCTTGTTTTTCTCTAAACTAACTTAAAAAAATTCAAATAAGTATTTTCTTTATTAAAACAATAAAAACAAATAATGATACTTTTAAATAAAATTGTAGGGCTTTCTAAAAAAAACTTTTAAAATAAAAGGTTTTTACAGCGATGTACACCTTGTGAGGAACACCAGTCTGTGGCATGTTATATTCCTATCCGTGAAGACCCTCTTATATGCAATGACACTGGAAAAGGATGCAGCTTTTTCGCTGCGCTTTGCTACTGCAGCATCTGCATCTCGCAGCGCCGCATTGCTGCCACTCAGCTGCGTTTCTGTCGCAGCTGCTGCAATACATTTTTAGTGCTGCTACTTTTAGCAGCTGCAGCTCCTACAGATTTTACATACCACGTTGGTATGCTCGACATCATGAAGCGCAAAACCAAACCACTTCCAAATGACTGACGTGACGTTTCCTTTCTTAGGAACAAGCTCATCTTCAGTCAAAGTGTTTGTTGCCGTCCTAACAGCACGTCTAACCTGCTGAAAGCTTCATGGGCGTAGCATCAAGGAACGTGATGAATGGGCTTGTTTGACAGGGAGCAACATCGTGCTGCATTTCCTGTTAAAAATAGTTTAGATACTAGTTAAAAAAAAAAAAAAAAAANTAAAAAAAAAAAAAAAAATCTGTCTTTGTGATTCAGCTATTTTATACTTTGCAAAAATGTAAATTGAAGTAATTGATTAAATGACTTTATCAGCCATCCCTTGTACACAATTTTAAAACTTGGAGATGCTCCCCGGTTAGCTTGGGTCCTTCTGCACAAATGCATTTACATGTATCAAAACCTTACAACATGCTAAATTTACCAGGCAAAAGGATAAGTTATCTTGACTCACAGAATTACAAATTTCCAGAGATTTTACATTTACAGCAGTCCAAGCCCATTCAATGAACTTACACAGACTTTGGGTTTCTGTGATGATGGTTATTGCAGCAGTTACATACAGTCCAACTAAAGGACTATGTTAAATCACTTTTACTGCAAAACCCCTAAAACTAACGGGAAGTTTCACCAAAATATAGAGCCTACATATGTATGCTTGCAACATTTCTTGGAGAAAAGTGGCCGATCATTGGGAAGAAGTCACCATTTGGTTATTTCACTTCAGCAGCTCACTGAAATCCTCCTGCGTGATTTAATTAAGATTATAATTTTAAGACTTTTGTTGCGCAGCTCCCAGTAAGAATGTACACCCAAGACAATTACAGTCGTTCAAACAGTCATCACACCCTTAAGCACACCAATTAAAACAATCACAAATATTATTAAAAATCCCATCAAGTTAAACTTTAAAGCACCACAAAGAAAAGAGTCTCTCTAGTTTTACAATGCTTCAGTTTATTCCAGTAGCACCATTAAAACAGGCTTCCCTGCTTTTAAAGGGGATTATAATCTATTTTGAAACTTTTGCAATGCTTTAATGTGGAAGAAAAAAAAACACATTGATCCTATTTTTATTCTCCCTTGCCACAGCACAGCTGTGCACACTGAGTGATAACAGGTCATTTTAATTGCTGTCTCAAGGAGTTTTAGAAAGAGAAAGTGACCGGAGAGTTTGCTGCAGCGTAAAATGCTTCAGCTGATCTGAAAGTGTGAAAATCCCCAAAACTGAAGAAAACACTTTTGTGTAAAAAATGTCACCAATACTGGTAATTTTGTTGTTTCAGTCCAAAATGTTGATTATTTAGTGATTTCACACTCCAAAAGTAGAGATATGAGATTTTTCCTCATATTTGATTTGAAAATCTGGGGATTTTCATGATTGATGGTTTTACATGTTAATGTAGCAAGACGTCAGCATTCTGACAGTCACCATGACTTTACTGTAGCCTTTATACATAAATACTATAAGCTTTATTTACATCGAACTATAAAGGCAGGACTCTGTCCGTCCATCTGTGGCACCAATATCTCTAGAACTCAGCACTATGTGAAGTTGAAATTTGGCAGGTTCACTGCTCAAGACCCAGGATGTGCAGTGTCATGTGTGAAGTTGTTTGGCTGAGTGGTTCTTGAATTGGGCTGTGCCAGTAAAAAGTAGTCCGCGTGGCAGGATACGCTCCGGGCGCAGCAGCATATGCTCCGGTCTGGTATTACGGTCTCAACCTGACCCCACACAGCAAACAAAGCTAGCTAGATGTACAGAACAAAATTATGGCAGGCTGCTGCGCACACCATAAAGTCCGGCGTGTTCTGAACAGGCATGTTTTGAACAGGCACTGCACGAGTACATATCATTTTGGATGCAAACGTTTACTTGTAAACACTGAGTAATTTGTACACGTGCTGAAAGTGAGATTTTGAACATTTCATCCTCCAGCATCACACCCATGTGATGCTGGAGGATGACCCGCCTGGGTCTGACTCCAAACCTTATTTTAACGTGTGCTGAGACACACACACACATGCACACACGCACACACACACAGACGTGTTGTTGTGGATGCTCTCTGCAGGAGAGTATCACTTGTTAGCACCGAGCTGAGACTTCACACACACATGCTGTGGCTGAGAAGCACGTCCTCAGCAGCCGTCCAGCCAGCTGCTCTCAACACCAGTGTGTCAGCGCCCTCTAAAGGCTGAAACCTTCAATTCAGGCCATTCATACAACACTTGGCTCTATGAAATGCATGAAATAAAAGAATTAAGATGATGCTTTTTTTTTTTTTTTNTTTTTTTTTTTTTTTGTTTGGTATGAAAAAAAATGCCCTGCTACATCTTCATCAGCCTGACCTTTTCTTGGCTTTCCTGCCGTACGAGTAGCTCTGCCAAACTAGTCCTATAATCCACAGGGTGAATAAAAATGGATTTGCGAGTAAGCTGCCTTAAACCAGCAGCCTCTCTTATTTACTGTCATTTAGCTGTAGCTGCTGCTAACCTAAAATACAGATTATTTCATATGCTCAGATCTGCATTTTTAGGCCTAAACAGTTCATCTTCAGGTTTATGCTCTTATTAAATCCGCTCAGAAAGTAAAGCATCAGCGTTGAAATATTGCAGCACCAATCGTGGACTTTGGCTGCAGCTGCTGAGACGTTGCGATGATGAGAGGAAGGAGGCTGTCTGAGTGAGCGAGTCTTTCCTGGCACACGGCTTCCTCTTCCCTCCGTCTCCAGAGGACTCGGACAACAGACGGGTCACAGCGAAGCCACATTTTAAATCCGGTGTGCAGATGGACACCAGTAGTGGTTCTAATCCTGAGTGTGTTGGCACTGAGCAGCGTAGAGAGCCGAGAGCAGGTTAGACTGATACACCAGGCTGTGTATGGATCAGCTTCATTTTGTCCTTTAAATTAATCACTGTTATTCAGTTGGAACATTATCATTCACCTCTATTAAAGGACCATACCAGTGATTTTGCACGTTCGAGCCAAATATATATGCAACCCACAAACACATTACTTTATTTACAACCATTTTCCAAAACACACTACTGGAGCGGTAAATATTAGAATTGTTTTTCCTACCCTCCAGACAGCCATTTGTTTCAGTTCATTCTGGTGCACTATTAATATTGATTTGTAGAAACTTGAAACATGCTTGAAATAAGTAGTCCGTCACAGAGAACAAGACGTCTTTTGTAACGTTATTTAACTGGTCCAACATAAAGCTGCATGTAAGAAAAACTATATGTCTCCATCAGGGAATATAGTCCCTGGAAAGAATGGCTTTTAGCAACAAATTAAAAAATGACTGTTCCTTCTACATTCAGATGTATGAGTTAGCAGGCGAAACGTTGAATTTTAAGGTGGATGTATCACTTGAACATTTGATTTTGAAAGGTTAGGAAATTTGGCAAAATAGCAGGAAATCTGAAATACTGATTATGGTTTGGAAAATGTCAGTAACGTGTATGCAGGTAGTATTTATTGGGTTTAAACTTGCAAAATCACCAGTATGGTCCTTTAAGACAGGACAGGACAGCACTTCTTTTATTATCCCTGTCACAGAAATATTTTGGGTGGAAAAGCTTTTGAAACAGCACTGCCATTTGAAACAAACCAATAAAAGTAGAAGTCAAGTGAGGATTTTCTGGGAAAAAAGGTGAAGTTTTAATAGATAAATCTGATAAATTTCTGTTGTTTAATACCTACTAAATATCACGGCATCTCCATTATTCATTTCGTATATCAAAAAATATTTTTCATATAGTAGGACTTAATGTATTACTCAGCCTTACAACTTTCTACTAAGTTTCTTTGATGTATTTTGTCCTTGAAAGCTGAAGTAGGCAAGATTTTAACACGAAAGGTCGCCTCAGTTTTCAGCCTAAATCCCAAACGGCAATGCAGCAGAAGAAAGGATCACATCCTGTCTGTGTGACAGAATTAATTTCAGGTGTCATGAGAGCAAAGTATGAAACTGTCTGCAGCAGTAAATAGGCATCAATCCAGATAAAGCCTCTTCATCACTTCCTAAAAAAAAACAAAACATACAGGTCTGAGTAGTGCAGTTTGCTTCTTGCACAAATTCTGGGTACAGGCCAGAAGTTTGAGGTCACCCCCAGATTTAAAAAAAATCATCAATGCACTGTTTGTTTTACAATTTATTGCACAGGAAATGACAAAAATANATTTAAAAAAAATCATCAATGCACTGTTTGTTTTACAATTTATTGCACAGGAAATGACAAAAATATGTAAAATAAATGTAATTAATTAGTTTTCAAGAAGAATTAGTCAACAAGAGCAGATTATGTAGCTGCTATGGCTTAATAAATGATTTTTAATGAAGGCATCAGTCTGTATTAGTGCAGCACTCCTGTTGTGTTCCAACATTGATGTGTTTTAACATTCTATTCAACAGCTGCTGTCTGCCTTTTCCCACATCATTTTGGATTAACTTGCTACTGGTCGTGTTATTGCTCTGCATCAGTAATGGTGTTTTGGGGNGGATCTGGAGACTTGGTCTAAGTTAAAAGAATTATGAAGAAAGCAAATTACCATTCCATCCTTCAAAGACACGCGATTCCATCCTGTTTATGGATTATTGGTCCAAATTTCATTCTTCAACAGGACAACGATCCAAAACATTCATCAAAATTATGGCAAAGTTACATCCATTCAAGAGAAGCAAAAGGTTTAGAGAATTCTGATTGGCCAGAGGGGGTTACTTTGACGATACCAAAATCTGAGCCTGAAATGACTTCAAAGTGCTTTGATGTGACTAATTCTTCTTCAGAACTAATTAGTTACATTTATTTTATATATTTTTTGTCATTTCCTATGCATTAAATTGTAAAACAAACAGTGTGTTGATTTAAAAAAAAATCTTGGGGTGACCTCAGACTTCTGGCCTGTAGTAGGTCGTTTAAACATGAAGATGCAAAGTATTATTGCAGCTCCAATTTCACTTTTGTAAGTTTTCGTGGTTGTTTATTGCTGTTCTTGCATCTGTGTTGTATTTGCGTCCCGGTAAATCTTCTGTTTCATTTGGATTCATTTTGGGTTTTCTTTTGTTTAGTTCTTCACAACTTGCACTTTTTTTGTGCCCCCTCAGCCAGTCAGACACTTCCTGTTCCTGTTGAAGAAATTTGATCCCTTCCAAGCTTTCATATTATTCACTAAAACTCATTTTATTTTTCCACACATTCATTACTCTCTCATTTCCTCCCTCTCATCCTCATTTCCTCATTCTTCTGTCTGTCCAGCTCTCGATGCGGTACTGTCCGACACCAAGCAAGTGGCTTTTCTAAAGCGTGGTTCTCAGATCACCTAATTCCACGCCTGACCTTGCATTACCCACCAAGATGGGGGTCATCAGGTGTGTGCTCATCTAATCCCGCAAATTGTGGCTGCATGTGATAGCGGAGCTCCTTTTCTGTCGAGTCCAGCACTTTTGTTGCCATTTATAGCTCGATTCTTTTCAGGATTCTTATCATTATTTTCCCTAATAGGTTGAAGGAGGGAAGTTGCTTCAGCCGAGCTGAATCCTTAATGGCAGCAGCTCCACACTGTCCTAATGGGTATTAAACCAAAATCACATTAAGCCGTTCAGGTTGGCGCGATTGTCAGGCAGGCCACATGTCTTCCTGCCTTTATGGCTCATGGTTGAGGGTGAGAGAACCTGCTGACGTGGCTGGAACAGAGACATTATACAAAAAGGTGGTTTGTGTGTCACCTGCTATCATTTACATGCACATTCTGATTCAGATGTACTCTTTCTGCCATTGTGTTTTGAGTGACATGCATGTAGTTTCATTGTGCACGCTATAATTTAATGGCAATTCTTTGCATTCACGGCATTGATGATGATGATGCTGCTTCCAGTGTAGACCCTTTAAACAATCCCATCAGATACCAAAACAGAATACTAAATCAAAAATCTTCATTTCAAATTATACTTGAGCTCCTTTCGCGCATGTGAAAGTTCCTGCTATTGTCTGAATGCAGGAAAAGTTGTTGTGGTGGTCGTCATCCTCAGAGCCTCCTAACATTCCCGGATAAACTCCTGAGAACACGGGCTTCGTTCCAGGAGGAATGAGCGAGCATGCTGAAAAGTGGGACAAACGACAAGTGGGATTTCCAGAAGAAACTGCATGTTATTTGAACAAGTGTTTGTAAAATGGCCTGATTGAGAGAATTTTACACGGTATACTTTTTGAACCACATCCCGCCTTATTCCTCTATTTTGCTGTCTATGTTGGCGGTTGGCAAAGCAGCTTTTTGGTGCCTCGCCTCTATGTCAGTTTGAAGGGAGATTCATACTCTCTGGCTGACCGGGAATTTCAGCTTTTAGTGAGAACATGGCTGTTGTGACTATTGTCCTGCAGTTTGTAGGAAATAGAACAGAAAGAAATAAAAACTACAAATAGAGTAAAAACTATCAAATCTCAGAAAATATCAAATTTTAAAACAACATTCAAAGTACTTGCATAGTCATTTCCACTTACAGACAAATCATTTGCTGAAAAAAAATACTAATTTAGTCATCAAACTATTTTGCTAGGTGCAGAAATAGTCATATTGATGGAATTAATCATCATTATCCTGAACTGAAGATCAAACTAATTTATTAAATATTGAATATTACATGTTGTGTCTGTAAAGTATACCTTACTTTAGAGCAAGAGAGTAAAATCTGATGTACAAATAGAATTTACAGTTAGATCTGCTTTGATGTGCAAACTTCCTTTAGTGTTTTTCAGGCTTACGTCTCCCTCTGCTGGACAAACAGCTTCATTACAGCTGTTTTACTTCATCAGAGCTGGTTTACTGTAGACTTTACTGAAGGAGATGAAATGTAAATTGATCCTCAACTTGCAGTTAGGTGAACAAAGTAACTAAGCTCTTTTTTTTTAATATATACTGACCAAATTCTAATTTTAATCAGTCATCTAATGCTTCCAAAGAAGTTTTATGTTTGATATTAAAAAAAAACAACAACTTTTGTATCTACTTTCCATTTATCTTGACTCTCCATTTTTAAAAGCCTCTCAGTACGTTCTTGTAGTTTGTAAGTCAAAAGTGAAACTTTTGGGAGCAGTATAAGGGAAATAAGCTGCAGATGGCACTGGGATAGGCAGTGTGCTGCAGTGTTAGCAGCAGATGGTGGAGTGCTGCTCTGATGGATGCTGCGTCGAAAACTCCAGACTAGAAACCTGCTGGTCCCCTCTGTCTGAGGAACTCACGGAGAGGGTGGNGGGGGGAGCACACCGCTGTCATCCTCAGCCTGCACGGCCACGGGAGGGTTAAAAACAAAACACGATCTGGATTATTGCAGCTGATTTATTAGAGGCTTTTATATTCTTCCTCATTGACATTAATTTTTTGTGTATTATGGGGTAAATTCTGTTGAGTGTGTGGAAGGCTGTTATGACAGCTGAGATTAATTAGCGTAATATAAATAATTGAATGAATTGATGAGCGAAATGTGTTGCAGCTGTGTTATAAACCGGTTTGGATTCAGTAATAATTTGGCTAATGATTTATCTCTGCTAATTTTTCATGCCGGCTGAAATGACATTAGGGGAAACCTGCACCGGAAAAATTGATAACACCGACAAATATTTGAGCCGTGTTTTTCTTTGACACAACACGCTCGCCGCTTTGTCAGGCACTATCTGGTCCTCTGTGTTAGATGTGCCATCGGTTGATATATAGGGTCTTTTAGCCCCTGCTTTGGCTCAAATCCAAGGCCCATTTGTACAGATGGGCTTTTACGTGAGCCATTTTAGCAAAGCACCCTCCCCATAAAGCCAGAGTGTCTCATCGCTTCATAATTGTGTGATTATGGTCATTTCTTGTGGTCGGGGTGACAGATTCTATTCTAGCCCAACAGATGCTTTTATTATATTTAAGATCCCCATTTGACCTTAATCAAGCGTTACATGTATGAATAAAACCCAGAGATAATATTTCATTTCGTGGGTGGCTCAGGTGTCTGTGATGAGCGTGTATGACAGAGGAGATCTGGTGTGGCTGAAAGGTTAACTCAGAGACTCCCGTTAAAACGAATGAGTAGAGGTCAAAGTAGAAACATGCCAGTGGTGAATGATTTATTTATAGATATATGGTGCCACCAAGTGGGATAATTATGACGTTACACTTACTATGGGAGTATAAATACATTTTTACAGCATTAATAAGTTCAGCGAACAGTTACGCGGTAATTACTCATCACTGTGTGTCTGTGAGCTAATGCTCGTCTTTGGCCACATGATGGCACACAAATTTCATTAAATGAGCTAAAATATATTGTGGTTTATGATTAAATTAAGTACTCCTCCCCTCATTTCTGTTGAGCTGTGGGTTGACACTCTCTTACAGAAAAATAACTCATAAATGTTTTAAATGGTACCATTTAAAAAAAAAAAAAGTATGACTCAAAACTGGGCCAAACCTGAAGCAGGTGATCATTTATTTAGATGTACAATAGAATCAGATGCTGGACAGTTCTGTAGAAAAGTTGTAGGTTAACTGGAAAAAAAGAAGTAGTGCACAAATGAGATTTTTTTTAATTTTAATTTTCAAAATTTAAAAACTTCTAATAATGGAAGAATGTAAAGTTTAAGGGGAATATTCTACAGATTTCAATGTTCTTATTTTCATTTAGGGGTCTGTTTTGTAAAAAAAAAAAAAAAAAAAAAAAAAATTGACCTACCTTTTACTTCTTATCCCTTGCTGCAGCACCACTATGCACGAGTGAAAACAAGCCTTTTTTTTAAGTACTGTCTCTTTAAGTCCTGCTCCTGGGAAAAAAAGCCTGCTCTGTTCTGATTGGTCAGCTATGTCAGGCCTCAGCTGCCACTGCAACATCAATCAATCATCAGTCAAACTTTATTTATATAGCATCTTTCATACAAATAAATGCAACTCAAAGTGCTCCACAGGTGATTGACAAATACAAAATATTGATAACATTTGATAAAATATGCATAAATTTAATAAGATCAAAGAATGGAATTAAATTTAAATATAAAATCATAAATTGAAATGAAAGCCAAGCTGAGCAGATGGGTTTTAAGTCTGCATTTTAAAATATCAATGTTTTCAACTCCTCTCAGTTCCTCAGGAAGGAGCATAATGGCTAAAAGCTGCAGCACCAAATGTTTTAGTTCTGCTCTTTGGGACAGTTAAAAATAAAGTGCAAGAGGATCTGAGAGGTCTNCAAATGTTTTAGTTCTGCTCTTTGGGACAGTTAAAAATAAAGTGCAAGAGGATCTGAGAGGTCTTATTGCTTCATGAATTTAAAACATTTCTGATATTTTGGTGCAAAACCATGCAGTGCCTTAAAAACTAATAAAATAATCTGAAAATCAATACGAAAACTGACAGGAAGCTAAGTGTAAAGACTTGTTCGCCTCATATTTGGTGGGCGTGTCTAACTGGGTGTGTAGGCAGGTTCATTTCAACGTGTTACATGTTGATGTCAACATGTTACAAACATAACAGACCAATCAAAATCGAAGCGTTCTGGGCATTTCAGGATCGATGGGTTTGTCTTACTGGATGCTTTTCGTTAGGCTCAACCTCACGTTTTGCAATTTTGACAATGTTAAACGTAAAGTGATTATATTACACTTCAGAAATGATGAAAATTAAAAAAAAAAAAAAAGTCTCCTTTAAATCAAGTTGTGTCTCAGTTCTATCCTAAAAATCTTACTAATTCTGGTATTTAGTATTAATTGGACCTACTCAAAGCTGGAAAAAAAAACACAATAAACTTCTATTGTTATTTGGTTGTTGTTGATGCTAAGAAGTAGAAACTAAGTATTTACTGAGACAGCATCCACACTTACACCACCACAAAGGTTTTACTTTCTTATTTTCTCAAATTAGCTTTCTGTTTTGACATTTTAGTGGTTACTACTTCTGAATAATGAAAGAAAAACTAAAAGTCTTTTTAATTGGGTTTCATTTCAGGCCTCAGGATAATAAACACTACAAATTCTAAAAGGATGCATAAATCGTTGACGTCCACTTTACTGCACATGGTTCCTCTTGCACGGTTTGATAAGAAGAAGCAGTGACACATAAACAACCAGAATGTTCTGGATTTTCTTTTTTTGGCTGTAAGAAAAAAAAAATCCCATCACCCATTGTTTGTTGAGGCTCAAAGGATTATACAGAGTCAACAATGATGGAGAGGCTCTGATCTTTTCGAGTATTTTTTTTTTTTTTTTTTTNTTTTTTTTTTTTTTTTTACTTCTTTCCCCTGAAGACGTGCCTCTATATTTTTACTCGGGTTACGTTTGAGAGTTTGTCTTTGCTGCGCTTAGGTAAATGGCAGCCTCTGCGACAGACAGGTGCTCTCCATCTTGTAACCCCAGAAGGGGTTTGGCATAAGACAAACGAGTTTGGGAGCGTGGCCCCACCCTGTTCCACCTGGCTCCGCTCCCGGTGTCGCGGCAGTGCTGTTACCGTGGGATTTGTAGTCCCAGTACGCCCACACCATGTGCCCAGCCGCAGGAAATCATCACTCATCACAAAACAGCGCCGAGACAGAGGCTGAAGTAGACAAGTTTATTAATGATAATGATGATGATGATGATGATAATATTAATAATTAGTCATAATTATAATAACGTTAATGTCATAATAAATAGAACTCTTCATCTGAAGCACGTAAAGAGAAGCATACAGAAAGAGAAAAAACAAAAACACAAAGTTCAGAGTACAGAGCCAGAGGAGGGGGAGGGACTTCTAGAGACATTTTTTTAACCTTTCAATATATCCACTTAATTTTTTAACATTTTTAAACTTTATTTAACTGGAACATTTACAAAAGGAGAAAGAGATAGATTTTAAAAAATCCTTATAAATAAATTTTGTCATTATTAGAACAAAATACAAGATTTTGGGGAGTCAGAGGATTTTTTTTTTGTCCTCCTGAAGGGACGGTTGGGGGAGGGGGGTGGTGGTGGTGGTGGGGGCGAGGATTATTATGTACAGAACACCAGGAATACAAAAGGGGCCGGTCGACTCACACACTAGAAGGGGNTGGGGGAACTCTCAAGGGGGGACATCCTGCTCGTCTCACAGCTCAAGCAGGTGTGCTCAGGACTCAGGAAGATCAGGAGCAGTTCATTAAACTGAAGGCATCAGAAGGAACGTGGTCCACCCAAAAACCCCCGATCCTTCCCTCTGTCGATGTCCGGAGTTTCATTATACAAACATTTCCGGGAGGCTGAACTCATCCAGGACACGCAAATACGCTCACAATTAAAACATGACAAGAGCCAAAGAACCACAGTGTACGTTCGCTACCTGGACACGCACTGAGGCTAGTTAGGTTAGACAACTAAACGAGGCTCGATTGCATTTTCTCGCCGCTTTCTTGTCTCTTAGCTCTTTATCAATTTGCGTTCTTGCATGTTTTTTCTCTCTCTCTCTCTCCTCTATTCCAAAACTGTGATTCTAAACAAAACAAAACTGGAACAGGAAGCGCTACAAGACGGAGAAATAACGTCTTTGGATTACACAAGAAAGTAGTGCAAATGTAGCTGCGTGCATCGTAATCAGCAGTACCAGTTTGTGGCAAATGCTTTTTCTGAGTCATCAGACAATTTCTGATTTCAAAGTGAAATCAAACTTTGAATGTGACAGAGTTAAAAAGAAAGAAATTGTTGGTGAAATTCGAACATGCATGTCTGCATGAGCAACCGGTAGGAATGCTGTGTGCTACATACCGGCCTCTAACAGGAAATCCAGCTTAGAGTCTTTCATTTTTGAACAGGACAGAAAAAGCGAAGACGATATGTGGCGCGACTTATTAGGACTACACAGTAATACGGTAATTTCTGTGCATTAAAGGGGACATATTACACACATATTTCCATGTCCTTGTTTTTAGGAGGTCTGCTTGAAATCTTTGCAATGTGCAAAAAAATATTGTTCTACTTCTACTCTCCCTTGCTTTAGCACTACTGTACAAACTGAGTGAAAACAGGTCATTTTAGACTGTCTCTTTAAAACTCCCCTCCCAAAAACACACTCTCTAATTGTCCAGATATATGGCCTGAACTGGGAAGACACATGTTCACTAAACTCATGTCTGATGTTGATCCACTTTTACTGCAGTAACACTGTGCACACTGAGTGAAAACAGACTGTTTTAGATCCTGTCTCTTTAAGGCCCCTATCTGAAAAGCCCGCTCTGTCCTGATTGGCCGGAAAATACTGCAAAACACTTGTGTAGGCGGGAAAATTGAAATGTGTTACATGATGATGTAAACATGTTGCAGAAGTAAAGGACCAATCAGAAACAAAGTTTTCAGGACCTTTGGGTTTGATGCATTAAATGCATTTCTATAACCTCAAATTTTTGCAACTTTGACAATGTTCAGCACAAACTCCCTAAAATATTACAATATAAAATGGTGGAAAATAGCACAAAAAAAGCATAATATGCCCCCTTTAAGATTTTCAGTTTCAGTTCTAGCTAACTAACACAAGACCACAGCAGTGCCTAAAATGACTGGCACCATCACATGTGACATCATATACCTTTTCATTGAAAAGTGCATAGATAATTAACTGGACACAATTAGATGTCAAGCGGAAAAAAAAAAAGAACAAGTTGTGGTTCTTCAGTTCTGCCAGCTGGACCTTTCAGGTGATTTTTGCCTCCCAAAATGTTCCCGTGTAACTAAAACTCCAGCCTGCGATCGAGTCTTTCTGACCCACCACAAGTCTTTAAGTAGGCCAGGTGAATCGTATGCTCAGCCTGCTAGTGAAAGCTGTGTAGGAGAAGAAATGTTTGACTTTACCCAGTTCAACTTTACAACAGTAACTTGCCATGATATAGATTCTTTGTAGTATATCAGAAAGTGTCTACAGATGTACAGAGGTTTGTGGGTATGAGCCCTGATTCAGAACAAGTTTAACCTGAAATACGATGAAGTTATTCAAGAAGCGTGAGGTGAGGATACCGTACAGAATATTAACACAGGAGCTTTCCTCTGTTCCACTTTAACCTCGGTCAACCTCGTTTTACCCTGATGGAACTATTCACACAAAACCACTATCAGCTAAGTAGTGGACCCTGAACTTTCTAATAAAAGTTGTGCTTCACCCCAACCTGCTTGGCTCTGATAAAAGTTTCTTCTCAGGGCCAGCAGGTTATTTCCAATATGCAATGAAACGCCCACCAGGGTCAGTACGAGAGCTGCTGGAACGCCGGTTCATAAACCGGAACGCCGCAGAAGCAATGAGCGAGGCTTCATCAGCGGGGCTCATTATGAGCAGAAGAGCGAGGCTCTTCCTTAGCAACGATGAGCAAATGAAATCTAGGTCACGTCAATACGCATCCCGGCTCCGGCGTCATCGCTGAGTTCCCGCTGTCTCCTGATCAAAGAGCACTGAGACTGTGTTCAAATCATACTTTGGTTCAAGTAAGAGAAATCAATATTCATAAACTTTTTATCTGACATCCACAACACCTTGCTCATTTAATTAGCAAGGCTTCCCAACTGCAATGAAGAGCCAGAATCACCGCAGGGCCCAATGCAGCTGTGATTCTTTTTCTGAAGTACTCCGGATCTGTCAGGGTGGATGCTGCATCGGATGGGGGCAAAAAATATGTTATGGGGGTNGTACTCCGGATCTGTCAGGGTGGATGCTGCATCGGATGGGGGCAAAAAATATGTTATGGGGGTACAGAGCGTGTGTCGTTCCTCCGCGTGTAAGTCTGTATATGTGTGTGTTTATCTATGATTCTCTGCACAGGGTGTGTTTTTGCTCGTGTGGTGGGGGTNTTCATTTCACACTATCACCATCACACTTTCAATCATATAACACATGATCACATGTTACAGTATATATCAGGGACATATTTAGTTGGAAGGGGTCTGATATCTATGTTTGGGGGCCAAAGACAAGGAATTCTTGCCCACCCCCTCTACTCCCTGACATCACCACAGCCCATATAATAGATATGTATATATATTTATATACAGAAAAAGAATACATACTTATTGGACACCCTAGACATTAAAGTACATTCGAAGAACTGAACCAACATTCTTGTTTTAAACACGTTTACAGTGACTCTCCTGATAGAAATTAAGGTTTTGCTTCACCAAATTAAAACATTTTTTCCTTTTTAAAAGTTTTCAGTGCTGCAAAAAAAAAATAAAAAAAAATAAAAAAATAAATTAAAAAAACACAAATAATTATTCTCAGAATACACTGACAAAAAAACATTGTAATTGACATATTTGAGCCCTCGTTCCTCGTTACCGTTGAATGGGCACTACTGTATTTCTATAATGTTTTATCTAGCGACATATATGCCTCAGGCTTTTGTTTTGGTTATGCACCTGCTGATGTATTACAATGGGATTATTTGATTATATTCAATTTGTTACATGGACGTTGATGAGTTATTCTCTCGGGTGGAAACGTGCATCCTTGGTGGTTATGTGCACCGGGTCATGTTGGTCACACAGGGTGGGCTAGTTTGTCTGTCGGTGCAGAGTGACACAAAGGCTTGGGCTTGGAGTCTGGCAGGTGAGTAAAGTCGGGGACTTTAGCGCCATTTTCTATAACTAGTCCTCAGTCATTAACCTCTGCTGGGGCGTGGAGAGGGGCAGACCGGGGAGGGTTGGTTTTATACCGTCTCACCGTCCCGCCGTGGCTCGCCCCTCCACTCCCCAACGTTGTAAACCAGTGACACTGCCCATTGGGGAGGGCGGGGATGCCCAATGGTGCTGTCAGGAGGAAGTGACATCATGACGGTATCCAGCGGGGGAAGCTGTTTACAGTAGCTACTGGAAGCTGGCCAGTGACGTTGCAACAAGGAAGAGGAGCAAAATCACCAGCCCAAAGGAAGGAGGGTCTGAGGGTCGGAAGGAAGAAGGCGGACCAGTGAGACCAGGAAGTGAACCTTAGAGACCTCCAGCTGGACGCTGACCTTTGACTCCACCCACAGGAAGTACAGGATAGCGAGTNTAGAGACCTCCAGCTGGAGGCTGACCTTTGACTCCACCCACAGGAAGTACAGGATAGCGAGTGCTTCTGCCTGGATGCCGAGCTCTGCCTGCCACCTTTCTATACACCGTGCGGTTTGTGTCTATGTAGGCCGTTAGTTTGGGTGACGTCCGGTCTGTCAGAGACAGGAGCAGTGTGCCATAGAGAGAGGAGGGGGACGCTTCCTCCCTCTCCTTCCTGCATACCACAGAATCAGCATCAAGGGCCAACTGTTCATCCCTTACCAAAAAACATAAAAACATATTTGTACATATATACTGTTTTATACACACTTTTTACCATTGTAAATCACAAAAGTATAGAAAAATAAAATGTTTTATAATAACGGGACACTTTTCTTTCTCTCTCTGTCTTTTTCTACCCGGCAAAAAGGTGGTCCCTGGTGGAAACTGGCTCACTCCGTCTGTCAAGTTTGTGGCTGGTTTGACACCGCTGCCGCGGCGTCACTTTGTACGCCTCCCGTCTTCCCTCGCCAGCCTCAGTAGAGGGACTCCTTCTCGTCTTCTTCTTATGTTATTTTCTTAAAGCTAGTTCTCCTCTCTTCGTTGTTTTCATCTGTGATGTCCATCAATACTGAGTACAGCTCTTCCTTTAGTATTTACTGGAAACAGGGAGAGAAGTGGGGAGACTGGTAAATATGCGGCATGTCACGTTTCTGATAGGCATACATAATGAGAGCTGTTATGAAAAGTCAGAATAGTGGATGGTTGTTGTTGCTCAGTGCGAGATTTGTTTATTTCTTTCTGCACAAGTTTGTTGTGAGCGAGGATTCTTGTCACAGAAAGTATGCATGGGTTTGGAAATTATCTTTGTAAAAAAGTAAACAGATGGCATAATGTATGGAAAAAAATATATAACACGCTTTCATAAAGGTCCTGCCTCTAAAATTTCCTCCATTCATCCTGCATACACAAGAGAGAGAGTACACAGCGTAAGGTTACGACACAGAGATGGATTCTAAACAACCGAATGGAAACCGAACTCAAAGAAAGGCCTGAGGTTAGAGAGACAACGGTTCCATCGCTTTCCATCCCAAACTTACAACGGAGCATAAAGGGAGCGGGAGCAAAGGCCTTGTTCCTGTCAAAACCAGTGCAGATTCCCTCCCCAGAACAACGCTCAGTGTGTGTTAGTCTCGCATGCGGAGATCTGCAGTTTGGCAACGCAAAGTGAGGGGGGGGGATGGAAGATGTGGGGGGGCGCATGGGCGTGCGTGTGGGCATCGAGGGCCGGCAAGGCGAGTCGGGCGTCCCAGGACCCTCGTCACAACAGCTGCCTGCTAATTCGCGGTGATCTCCGGGAGCTCTCAACAAAAGAGTAACTAAATAAATAAAAACGAGACTTTAATTTCTACGCGGCTTTGTAGTTATCACCCCCCCCACTCCCCCACCCATCCAGAGAGGCAGTCTAACAGTCAAACAAGTGGCATGCTCAATTAGCCTCCACCCCTCCCCTCATCTTCTTCCTCACTTCTCCCAGGCCTAAGCACCTCCCCCTCCTCCTGCATCAATCCTATAGGTATCTATCCTACCTCAGATTTACTGAGCGCTCACTAGGGACCCACTTTATAAAAATATCCACATGCAGGCGTACAGCTCAGCAGGGAGGGAGCACAATAGCACCGGAGCTGCGTACAGGCTTCACTGACAGGCAGCTGAGAAGTGAGGGGCTGCAGACAAGAATATATTCATCACCCGTGGATGTGAAGGATCCGGGTGGGGGAGGGGTTTAGTGAAAGTGGATGTTACAGCCTGTGCTCAGAGTGTAGGCTCAGGATTTAACACTTCTTTTAGTGTAAGTTGTAAAAACGGAATCATTTCTAACCTTTTTTCATTCTCTAAAGCCTATTAAAGGAGGATTCCACTAATTTTCCACATCAAATACAGGTTATTGGTCTTGTGGAAACAGCTGTAGAGGGCACTGTGCAACAGGAAACTGACGCTTACTCCATCACAAGGGTTTAGTTACAAGTTTGAAAACAAAGTTAATCGTAGAACTTTTTTTTTTAGCGATTCCCTGAATTTACAAGGCATAAAATGTTTTATGTTGTTGTTTTCACCTGGTAACCAGACCCGGGACCCACATCTGCCTGGGTGCAAGTTATACTCAGTCTAATCATCAACTGTAGAAAAGCTTTTTGGCTGTAGAGGGTGGTGTGCAAAAGGAAACCAATGCTTACAACATCACAATTTCAAAAGTTTATTTATAAGTTTGAAAACTAAAGTTTTCTCTTCTAGATTGTTTTAGAGGTTCCCAGACTTTGCAGAGTGACCTCTACAGCCACGAAAGCCTTTAGATAGCTGTAGTCACAAGATGAATAATTGAGATCCCAGGACCCTAGCAAGGCTGGTCCAAATTATTTGAAGGCTAGTCTGATCAGGTTCGTGCTATAGCCACGGGCCTCAGGTCTGAGAGATGTCTGGTACTGCGCAGAAGAAATGGAGACGATGTGCCAAGCTTATTGTAAATTGGTGGCACATCATGCTGCCGCCAGCGTCAGTGTTCTCTCTCTGGATCTGTTCGGGTTGACTGCATTTGGATCGGGTCTATTGTTCCTCGAGTCTTTTACAGTTTGGGACTGACTGTGGTTAGGTTCAAGTTTTTCAGTTTCTGTTTCAGATCAAGTGAAAATGTCTGCTAAATATATCTCCCCGTGACCAATAAACTAAATTTGAAGCGTAAATTTGGCGGAATCCTCCTTTAACACAGACCCAAAATCAGATAAAGTTGGCGAAACCTGAATTGAACATCAACAACAAGCATCCATGTGTGAAGGCAGACATCATGTTCTTATAACTGCTTTATTCTGACACTCAAAACAATCATAG
This sequence comes from Lucifuga dentata, assembly GCA_014773175.1. Taxonomy (NCBI): domain Eukaryota; kingdom Metazoa; phylum Chordata; class Actinopteri; order Ophidiiformes; family Bythitidae; genus Lucifuga; species Lucifuga dentata. Next base: position 104,207 of record VXCM01001399.1, read on the forward strand.
GTTACTTATATGTCACATATTGACAAAAATAATTCATGAATAAAGGAAGAAAAGTCATAATCGTATACTTTACCTATGAAAATTAACCCAAAGCAAATTACTTTACACCTTTCAGACAATATATTCTCATTATAGAAATTACATACAATGCAAGAACAAGTTGAGCTGAATTGAAAATACACAGATAACCCCACTTCATATAGGAATACATATAAAACAGTTACTCAGAGAATTGCGATATATTGTGTATGTACATTTAAATGTATATACAAGTTCTGTAACTTTTTTTTTGCTTGGTTCTCTTTTGTACAAATATTTTTCGGATGGATTAATAAATGCACCCACCAGCTTATCAGGGCTCAGTGAATACAGTCGTAAATATAAATGATGGATAGAGAGTATTTTCCGCTGATATGTAAATGTACCTCAATACTACTACTAATAATAAGCGCTAACAAATCCGTTGATCAAATAGAGGTCTGCTTGCATAATAAGCTGGTTATGGAAAATACCAAAACCAAATGAAACAAAAATATATCAAAGTCACATCTTCTTCCTTTATATTTTAATTTTTTTAACAGTAAGCATAATAAAATGTTTCAGACCTCTGTCACATTTACTCGTATAGCTATTTACACGTTGTGTCTGTATCGTTTAAGCCTTGATAAGCTGACACAGGAACAGTAACAATGCTAATTTCTCTGTAAACGGTACACAGACCTGTGCAGATTCAGAGGAACGACTCCAGATGACGAAACTCAAACATGTCCCTGTAAGAACACGACTTCAAGCACGCAACGAAACACATCCTCAGGTCAGTTTTGGCATATTTTTTGGGGAAATATTTACACGATCGTATTCGTTCTCCATATAAATTGATCTTTCAGTATCAGGAAGCGCACACAACTGTATATGCTATTTTTGGGAATAACTTGGAATTTAGGAGGTGATAAATGTCAGTGAAGTCAAGCAAGAGCGCTAACAGATGAATTTGTCCGATTGGTCAATTTACACAATATACAATTTGACGATACGATTTAAAGTCACTTTTTGACAGATTTTGGCTCCTACTGTGTCTACGGTTAACTACAGACTCAGATACTTTATAAGAACGATATCAATATCAATATTTGAAATTAAGAAAAATCTGATAACAATGTATCAGCACAGAAAACAAAGATTTTGACAGATTCCTCAAATTTAGTTAACTGCAGGATATTTTACAGCTATTTGATATAATTTACTATCAAAAAAGACAGTTATAATAAATAAACACAACATGAAATTTTAAACATTAAAATTTGCTTGAAATTTGTTTATTAAAGATATAACAGATATTAAACTTGAATTAAGGTATTTTAGGGGTTTAACTCTCTGGGGCCTAAACTCATTTTGCAGTTTTATTTTTCATTCAATTTAGTTGTCATTTGCCAACTTTAAAAATTGTTTACTGGACAGAGTTGTATCTGCGGTTGTCAGTCTATCTAGTTTTCTACTTCTTCATTCTCTAATTTATAGAAAAAAAGGGACAAAGTTAGGAAAGGAAAAAAAAATTTAGTCTAAAATAAAAGATTGATTTTTTTAATCAAATAATCATTTTATACTTAATTTATAAAAAAAAAAATCAACTTGAAGTCTTGAAATCAGGAATTTTTAAAAGATAAATTCCCCTCATGCCAACTGTTATATCTGACAAATATAACAGCCAAAATCAATGAAGAGTAAAACTGTAAAAATGACTTCAGACTCCCGAGGATCAGATCTGTTGATCAGCAATTTTATTTTTCTGTATCTGTAACCTTACAGGCTTATACTGATATCTCTGTGATATGCAATATCGGATTACTGATTTATCAGTTTTTATTTTTTAATTTTTTATTGTTAACATTGAATCGTGCTTTTTGCATTTTGTTGTTGCAGCCCTGAAAACTCTTTTTCCCTCTCAAACTTGATATCTCTGATAAATCCTGACAATTTCTCACTTTTAGGAAAATCTAATTGCATATATTGTATATTAAATCATTAGCGTGTGCAGTCCCTTTGCTCAGATATTAGAGAACAAATACTCCCAAAAGTCATCATAGTCCTTTAATACCTGCTTGGCTGCTGCTTGATCTGGGCTCATAATGTGTCTGTTTTAATTTTTCATACCATATCTGAGGTCAGAGTGTCCTTAACACTGCCATGATGTTATTACAGGGACCCAGAGTAACGTCATGTAAAACTATTGGCTTACTGCAAACTACAGTGTGTTAGCGAACTGCATTCGCCTCTGCTTTGTTTCTCTCTCACCTCCCTCACACACGGACACACACATTCTAATGCATATACTGTATATAGCACATAGGCGCACACACACATTCAGAAAAGAAAAAAAGTCTATTTCTTCCGTCTAGCTTATTAATCGTGGTCACTAGCCGAACGCCCACACGTGGACTCTGCTGCAGAGTTCATGTGAGAACCTCCTACAAATGCACAGACCGCTTCTCTCATTTTTAAAATGGTAAAAATAATACCCAAAGTCTGTTTTTTTACTTATATAAAAACCCCAAATGGTGTGTGCATACTAGCATAGAAAAGGAAGAACAACGTTTGTTTACCCACATAAAGATTTTCTTTGACTCATGAGATAATGTTTTTTTTTTTTTTAAATATACAACATTACTCTATCATCTTTACATCTTGACTAAACGTAACTAGCTGTATATGATACTTTTTCATAAATATGTCATCTCGGAAATTATCGAAAAACAAAACCGATAAAGTGCAACGAACAGATTCTGAGACCACAAAACACTTCTGTGAGTACATTTAAATTAAATATTATTGGCAATACTTTGTCAATTGAGTTGTATTTAGCTGCACTGAAATCTTGAGAGCTTTAACAGTAGCTACACACACTTTTTCAATCCACCTCACATAGCACAAGTTGTAATATAAGTCAATGTGATGAGTGTATGTCAGCTAAGAGGCCAGTACCGCTACACTCTGTACATATTTTAACTCCTGGGTGGTTTTATATATAATATGTTGCTGTACTTGTGGTACATTTTGTGTGTGTATACAGTGTCTAATGTGTTATACAGTAAATGTCTACATATATATATATATATAATACAGTAGCTTTGAGAAAGAACAATAGTACCGTCTTTATTTTAACATCCTCTCTTGCGATCTCCACTTCGACAAAATCAATGCAAAACTTTAGAAAGCCATGTAGCAAAGAGGACGGAGCTGCTGGTTGAGTTGGAGATGCACTATCCTGCCTGCTGAGAGGGATCAGCGCTTTGTGATTTGCTCTAAGTTTCAGTTAGCTTATCCTGAGGTAAAACATTTTGTGCAATGCTTAAAAAAACCCCGGTAACCAGTATAGGAGAACAGCCTGTCGGTGCACAAGTTGGGTGAGAAATAGTGTTACGGTGCATCTTTGAGTACGTTAATCTGCCTCGTTGTGTCGGTGAGGAGATGCATGTCTTCTACAAATGAAGCTTGTATGGAAGTCTTTTGCGTTCAGCGATTATGTTTTGGTGGGGAATGTAACACTTCCTGGATTATGTTTTTCTTCAATGAGGTTTTTTGCAAGGCCGCTAAAGTGGGGTTAAGGTACGTTAAAGGACCGCTCCTGTGGTTTTTGTATGTTTCAACCCAAAAAATACCACCTGCATACACATTACGTTACTGACAACCATTTTCCAACATAAAACCATATTTTACTTTTCGTGTTATTTTGCCAAATCCCCTAATCTTTCTAAATCAAAAGTTCAGGTGATACACCCACCTTAAAATTCAATGCTTCACCTGCACGGTCATTTTAATTTCACAATAAAAGCAGTCTTCTCCTGGGATTATATTCCCTTGTGGAGAAATACATTTTCTTCTGTTTAGCCCCACGCTGAAGCCGTGTTGAAATGCTGAAATTATGTTACTCGACAAATTTTTATTTTATTACGTCAGGTTCGTTGTGAAGGATTACTTAACTCAAGCACCTTTCAAATCTCAAATTGATTTTTATAATGGTAGTGGAATGAATTTGAACTAATGAAAGTTTGGAAAGTAGGAAAACAATTCTAAAATTTATCTCTACAGTTTTTGAAAATGGTTAGCAGCATATATATATATATATTGGGATGTAGTTAACGACTCCATGACTTTGAGCTGCTGCAAAGGAAAATTAGGAATCGTTAGAGAATCGTGATGAAATCTTTGATGGTCAAAACAAAATGATGGCCGTAGCTCGCAGTATGAGACGCGTGTACCGACGGCCAATTTAGCCCTCAGATAGTGCTTTTCCACCCAGGTAGAGAAGACAAAAGACAGTTCTGTGCAAAGTGGGCGTGGCCTGTTCTTTTGTTGATCTGCCTTAAGTCTTTAAAGTAAACGGGCCTTAACTTTTCACTGCATGCAATCCAGCCACTGTTACGTTCCCCCCAAAAAACCATAATCACTAACACAAAATATTTGCAGATAAACTTAATTCATAGGAGACTCGGCTGAGATATGAGCAGTGTGAGTCCAAAACAGAAATCTGACCTCCATGGCCCTTTAGTCTGCATGCTGTCATACCACAGTACAGCTTGTAAGGCTCCACTGCACAAGTGCACAACAGTAAAACACTCCAACGTTTAAAAAAAAACAAAAAAAACAAAAAGCAATCAGAGCAGTGCCGTCCTGTGAACTAAGAGCCACTAAGACACGTTATCAGAGTTTAGATTGAGCTCTCCACTTCTGTTACGTTAGAGGTTATAAAAGTAATTTGCTGGGATGGATCAGGGATCTGTGTTGATCTGGTCCTACGTGATACTTTCTTGGTTTGTCAAGTTACAGAATGTCCCAGTGTATTCTTAGTCAGATGACGGCAGCTGCATACACACACCTCTGAGCATGCATCATGCGTGCTGCAGGAGGCTCACATTAGTTATGGTGACACAGCACCCATATACAGCAATCAAGATAATGCACATGTGCATAAAACTTTCCAAAAGAAACCAAAAGCACAAAATGAATAGAAAAGAAGAGCAGACCAATGATGACATCAAAAAGGTTGTTGTAGAAATATCGGCTTGGGGGG
>VXCM01001400.1:0-12725 GCA_014773175.1 Lucifuga dentata
GGTATGTTAGAACTAACTGATGTATTTAGCATGTTCATTAGGATGGTAGGTGTGATAGGTGTATGTATTTGTGTAACCACAAACTCTAACTTAAAATATTAAATTATCTGAAAATCAGATTTCCTGGTTCTGTGTTTTTCTCTGTGAAGCTGAAGCTGTCAGTGAACCTTCCTCTGGTCTGTCTCACAGGCGTCACCATCCTCATTTGTAAAACTGTCATCTTTTCACCCTGTTTTTGACTCGAGAGGCACCCATGCACAAACAGCTGGAACCATACAATGACATCACGTTGGCCAAATAGTTCTAGATCAGCTACATCTTAATGAATATAATACTCCCAAAAATATAAGAAATTAAACACAGCACAGATGAGTTATTCTGGATCACTGAAACAACGTAAGGCTGATTAAAGTTGTAATCAGAAATCAATAGACAACCATTTTAAAACAGCCTCCAGCAAACAGGCAGGTGCTGAGAGAAGGTTTGTTGGTGACATTTAGCTGTTAACCTGGACCTCAGCACCGAGGATTAAAGATAAAACGAGCTAACGCTGCACTGTGCAAAAAGCCCCGTTTGATCCTGTTCAAGCAGGTGAGGCCGTGATACATCAGTGGCAGTCATCTATCATACTTTTAAAAGCATCACAGCACTGTTTCAAAGTATGCTGTCAAAAAAATAATGATTTAAATGGATAACATGGATAACATGGGGACATAATATAGATGTTTACATTTTTAAAGACAAGCATGTCCCCCTTCAGGCTTATGCAGACATAGGTTATGAATATTATCTGAAAAGCAGCCAAGGCCAGAATGTAAACAGGGTTGGCTGTTGGCTGCAAAGGGATGAAATCATGTCTACAGGGAGTATTTGGTTGAAGTACTTGCCCTGTGTTGTAGTACCGCAGTGCACTGTGAGGCTATATGTAAATCTGCATCTAAACATATTTATGTATTCAATAAAGAGATGGAAATCAGCTATGAAGAAATCCACATGCTTTAATTACTTTTCACTATTGTGCACTGATGTATAAATCATGGAACACAGCTTGAGCTCGACCCCTGCATTGAAATCTCCATTCAAGAGTCCCCATTTCAATCAAATGGGCATGAAATTTGCTCTTTATCACGACACTTTTATATGTCGAGATATGACAAGTCAAAGTTAGAATCCAATTTAACAATTTTCCATGCTTAAAACACTCAATACCCTTTTTTCCTTAAAAGCCAATTAAAATATGCAAAAGTGTAATCGTTTAATTTTCTCATAAAAATGTAAATTACTCAAAATGGCGAGTTAAAATCAGAGGAGTTATTAAACACTGCAAAATAAATTTAAATTTCTCAATTAGGCTATAGAACAGAAATACAGAGAATAATTAAGCAACATAAGAAACCATCATGAGATCAGCTACATCTATGAAAGACTTTCCTGAAGGAACAGAAACATGGTGCTGCTTCCAAGCCAGTTGTTGAATTCATATTTTCATGCAGTTTTATTCTAAAACACACATCATATTTTCAAAACACACTTTGTCAAAAATGGTATCGCGAGATTTCAGAACCCTTTCCTATACTTGACAAACGTGCACTATATTTAAAGGACCATACCAGTCATTTTGCATGTTTGAGCCTAATATATTCAACTGTCATACACGTAACGTTACTGACAATCATTTCTAAAAGCATACTGGAACAGTGAATTTACAGTTAAAAAAAAAATGTTTCCTACCTTCCAGACTGCCATTGGTTTCAGTTCATTCTTGAAACGTTCTTAGGTAATCTATCAGTGCAAACAACACATGTATTCAGGTTTTTTTTTTTTTTTGTTTTGTTTTGTTTTTTATAAATTACATAATTTTAGCATTTAAGCTCAATAAAAAGCATGGAGCAATTGTATGTCTCAAGCAGGGAATATAGTCCCAAAAGAAGACCTGTGTTTATCAAAATATTTAAATGACCGTGACTTCATAAGGCTGCATAACTATTAGCAGGTGAAACATCAATTTTTAAGGTGGGTGTATTGCTTGAATATTTTATTTTGAAAGATTAAGAGGTTTTGCAGAATATCAGGAAAGCTGAAATATGGTTTTATCTTTTGGGAAATGATTGTCAAATCATGTAACATGGATGAAAATTAAATATATTTGGCTCAAACATGCAAAATGGACGGTATGGTCCTGTAACCTTTAGAACAACAGCAATTTTTTTTTTTTTTGGTTTTCTTGCAGTTGCTATTGTGCTTTGTAGCTAGGAGATGGGATATGAGGTCATCTTGATTACACTGCAATACAAGGTTTATTGTGTTTGACTGAATGAGTCCCAGCATTGTCCTCACCGTTGGGTCTAGTATGAACAGGTCTCTAGTGAGACATGAAAACCCCATCACACTCTCACAGCTTTAAGCTCCTCTGTGAAAACACAGAAGAACTGAGCTTCATGCTCTCATACAGTATGATGCACTTTAAGGGCATCCTTACTGGTATTACAGGTGCCACAGAACAGCATCTTCTAATTCATTCCTACCCAGGTAAGTCCAGTGAATGACAGGAGCATTTTGTCAATTGATAGAACTTTCTGAATCAGCAAGAGGAAAAGATTTTTCCTATAAAAAAGCACTTTTATCCAATTGCTTCAGCTTTGTTACAACAATCTGCTGAGACTCCACAGGTCACAAGAGCAACGCCAGCCATCAGACATCTGGTCTGAGTCACAGACAAGTTGTGCACCAAATTTAAACCTGTTAGTCTTGTGCGAACAAGACTGAGATTTGGAAACAAAATAAGCCGAGTGATATATTAACCACAGGAGTGAATTTAGCTAACTTTAACTGCACCTGTGAAAGCCACATATAGCATGACAGTATTAGTGAACAAGTGACAAAGTAGCACTCAGTTTAATTTGTGCTCATGAAATCATAAATTCAATCTCATTCATGCCACATGTCTGCAGAACAGCCCTATTAAGTCAGACCTGAAAAGCCCAACGATGTGCCTTGAATGATTCATAAATGCTTGAGTTTCTACATGGAAACAATTTAACATTATGTTTGGGGGTTTTTTTTTAATACATTTTTGTTTGTTTTTAAAGGCATTAAGCGTAGACAACAAAATGCTATAATCTGGCTTTAGCACATAAATATTACATTCATTTATCAAATGTCCAGCCAAACTGCTTTCACTTGCCTTACAGCTGCAAAACTCCTCACAGTCCTAGCAGGAATTCTCCACAGAGTGCAGCAGAGTCGTTGCATTGAGGGATTTGATTTATGCTTTTGCTTGTCAGTCATTTCGTTTTGAAGAGCCGCTGCAGCACTGAAGCAGGATCATGTCAGGTGAAAGAGTCTAGAGTCTGACACGGATGACTGAACTTGATCCTTGTAGTGAAAAATTTAATCCGTTCTTTTGTTGGTCTATAACTTTTCATCTTTTCAGTATGAACATGAATGTAAACAAGATCATTAACTATTTTAAGTTTAATAATAAACCTCTGACCTCTTCTTTCAGCAATCATTTATACTATGTAAAGCACTGTAGTATCCTATAGTGTATTTTTTAATGTTTTCATGGCATGTTTTTTTTTTTTTTTTTTTTTTTGATCTTGAACATCAAAATCAAATCAGAGCCTAAAAATGTGTTTGTAAGGAGTCTGGATGCGTTGTACATATCCATCCTTAAAAATAATTTCATTATGTGACCATGAAATTTGCATAAAAAGTTTACAGTCATATCTCATCTTAGAGGTCTTTCTGTCAGATTGCTCTTTTTTGTGATGAATGTAAAACTCATGGTGATGGCTCATTGTTGGGTTTGGAAAAATTGCTAATGCTGACCAGTCAATAAAGATTATTTAAAAAGGGGGGGGGGGNAGAAAAACTGGCTGCAGCTCTCACAGTATCAGCCATGAATGTTTTGCCATGAAGCCCACTCAGTCCAAACTGTCATGAAGGAAGAATCAAGCACATATTAGTACATTTATGCAACAAAGCAAGAGCCCAATAACACAGCAATATATCGCAAAATTTAAAATTGTTTCAAAAGCCCAAACAGGTATTTTCATGTTTTTTGTTTGATTTGATGACAGACAGGCAGAGACAGCCAGTCAGAAAGATAAACAGATAGATAGATAGATAGATAGATAGATAGATAGATAGATAGATAGATAGATAGATAGATAGACTTGTTAGGGCAATTCAGTCTACTGGAATATAACAGTCGTTCATACTACAGCAAATTTATAAATTAACTCTTATCAGTATTTGCAATGTTTGACCAAAACTAGAGTTAAAAAAAAAATGCAGTTGAACAGGTTGGTGGTGTGCAATGTACATAGAAAGAGCTGAGATATGGAAAATATATCCCTGAATACAAATGCAAACAATGCTGCCATCAAGCATTTTTTTTTTTTATTCATCTACCATAATCACTTACTTATGTTTCTCAGCATATCTGCCAAACAGAGGCCACTTACAAAAGGGGGCGCTGTTGAGGCAGAAACCTGACAGTTGAAATCCGAGTGAATGTAGCACTTGTTCTGTTCCAGTGGCATTTCCACTGATCCCACTCTGTGCTACATGAGAAGGAGTGGACATGCAGCCAGCGATGTTCCTGCAGCTCATTGCCTCTTTGTACGAATGACTTACATATGAGAACCAGGGTCATGTTTTCCCAGAAGGTCGATACTTTAAATCCTCAATGCACATGGAAGCACAAGGCCAGAACAAGTCGACATGAAATGCTCTGCCCTACCTCAAATCTGTCTGACCTTTGAGCAAGGCACTTTGGCCAAAACTGCTCTGCTCCCTCACCAATATGTGACAACATGTAAGTAGGAGTGTGTTAAAACTAAATAATCTGCCCTGTAAATGCAGCAATTCACCTACTTTGCTAGTGCAACAAACACTGAATACTTAGTTTGACTTTATAAAGCTGCTACAAACTGGATTGTCGTCATTTGTCCATTAAGACACAAAGAAAGTCACAGTTAGAAAGGTAAGACAGTAAGTAAGACAGAATATACTCACGGAACGTCTTGGTGTAACACGAATCCAATGATATTCAGGCTAAAAGGCAGAGTGTTTGTGTTAATGGCTCTCGCTGCAAAGTCCTCTGAGGTAAAATGTAATACAAAGCTAGTAAAATTGTAATTCCAGCACCATGGCACAGAACAAATGGAACACCTCTTTTCAAGAGCTTTAGGCCAAATTAAAACCTTGCTACAACTGAATGTACTGCAGAAAAATCAACATCAACAGTAAAGAACTTGTACAAAAAAAACTTTTACCTAATAATTTACTAAAATGACTATCTCAAAACTGGAAACAGTACACTTTGCGAAGTATCCAGAATTCAGAATATTGGATGTTATCACCTGTATGGCTTTAACTCCTTTGCTGCACCTCCACGATGAGAGAAAGCTTGCTGCTACTTTATGTCTGACTTTACTAAGTTGGAAATATAAATACTATATTTCACAAATACAGTATCTATCTATCTATCTATCTATCTATCTATCTATCTATCTATCTATCTATCTATCTATCTATTTCACTTTTTCAGCATATGAGCATTTTTCTTTTAATTATGGGAAGACTTCCAAGTATATTCAATCAACTCAGCTTTTGCCTCACATTGCTTGGCTTTTGGTTCTAGAAAACAACATTAGAGATACAGTGGCGGTTAAATCAAATATATATATATCCAGACATCTATTTCATTTCCAGTATAGTGATAATGGTGAAACAACCCTCTGTTCTGGGTGAATTATTTCTTTGGCATCAATGTGACCTGTCTTGACACTCAGTCACAACTATAAAATGACTTCCTCTTAACTGCAGGGTAAAGCCTTAAGTCATCAAATCACTTGATTTTAGGTTTTACTCAGCAAAAATGGTGTGAAATGAGCTGCTGGGAATTTACTGTTCTACAACTCTGACCTGTTACTGAGATTGATGTGAACAAAATGCAGCTGGGCAGCAGCAAAAACGAAGCATTGACTGGTTTCATGGGGCACTAACACACTATTCCATCTAACTAACACACACACAACCCTGACCGTCTCATCAGCCACATTACTGAGAGTTTCAAATGAATTCTTCTGAGATGAGGGAAAATGTTATAGTCTTTATTCTCACACAGTATTTGGGTCATAACAATAGTGTATCTTTTTCAAGAGCATGCTAAAAGCACCCCATATGGAGCAAAAACGGACACTTTCATTCAACAAAAGCTATTAAATAGAATTTACAAGGTAGTGAAATCTTCCACCGAAGACAATGATCAAAACACAAGTTGAAAACTTGTCTTCCTTGATATGATATAGACAGTGAATTCAAACTCATGAGCTGTGAGTTCTCCATGGTCCCAAATTAATTTATGAAACTTCATATATACAAAAAAAAAAAAAAAAAAAANAAAAAAAAAAAAAAAAAAAGAAAAGTGCTACACAAACCAGCAATGTTAGAAACTACTGTCAGCATGGAAGAAAAGTACCAACAAAAATAAACTATCCTAGTAAAAATGCAGCTTACTCTGTACTTTATTGTAGGACTGTATTGCACTAGTGAAGTCTAGCCTTGCACTGATTTATAAGGTGTGTTACAACATATTCCTGGTATCCTCCCTTTTGACGTGACCAAGTGTCTTGTCGTGGCACTTGCTTTTTTTGTTCTGGTGAGTTTTGACGTGTTTTGCCAAGTGATCGCTCCTCATGAACCTCTTGCAGCAGTCCGGACAAACAAAGCGTTTCTCTCCTGTGTGAGTCCTCAGGTGTCTCTGCAGCTCGTCTGACCTGGTGAAACTCTTGCCGCAGAACAGCCAGTTGCACACAAACGGTCTCNGCAGCTCGTCTGACCTGGTGAAACTCTTGCCGCAGAACAGCCAGTTGCACACAAACGGTCTCTCCCCAGAGTGCCACCTCAGGTGCGCCTTGAGGTGAGACGTTTTACCGTAAACTTTCCCGCATCCTGGGATATGACAAATGTGCTGCTTCTTCTTGCCAGGCTCGTCGCTGGAGCTGGAGGACTGGCAGTTGGGACACCTGCATCTCCTGCACCGCCGCGCAGTTGCAAGAGGGGACTTGGTGTGCAGCAGGGCGGCGATTTGCGTCTGATATTGCGCAAAGTCCGTATGTCCCAAAACCAAGCCCCTCTGCAGCTGGAACCGATGGGGGCCAAGGGAGGAAGAGTGACTGACGTGGTTCCCCTGCTGGAGGCTCCACCACGGAATATCCTCTCCAGGGTTCGGGGACAACTGTCTCTGCTGCTGGTGCACAAGGCCGGAGGGTCCCGTAACAAAACTTGGCATTGCGGGCGGAATGGGAGTTGGGGCGGCGTAATTGACCGCGGGGACGTAGGTGGGGGTGCAGGTGGACTGCAGAGACTGCATGGAACAAGGTAACATCTTTACAGGGGAGAAGTCATAAGGGTACGAGGGGTCCGCCGGAGGGGTGAGGGGCAGTTCGTGGTGGGAGCNGGGGAGAAGTCATAAGGGTACGAGGGGTCCGCCGGAGGGGTGAGGGGCAGTTCGTGGTGGGAGCTGAAGGAGCTCTGGATGTGCGCAGACAGCTGGGGTTTGGAGGATAGTCCGAAAGTAGAGTTAGCGGGGAGAGAGCTCTGAGGAGTCCCCTCGTTACTCCACGGGTGAAACAAACGCGAAGGGGAGCTCAGAGTCGGGTCGTAAGGGACCTGGAGGAAATCTGCGGGGTTTGATCCGTGGTGATGCCCGATCCTGTTACAAGTAGCAGCCAGGAGAGCCAGCGGAGAGTGCTTGCAGTTCTCTGGAGAAGAGTTTGGAGTGCGATCCTGAGTAACAGGAAAACATCGTTTTACTATGACAATCAGTAAACAAATCCGATCGAAGCCTGCGAATAATAAGTTTGCGCAAGTATGAATTTAAATTCGTCGAAATCGACCCTCTGTCGCAAAAATGATGATTTAAAAGTTAATCAGCAGCAACAGTCAAACACGCATTTCAGATCAGTAATCACATTCTATTGTCTATCAAAGTAGTACGACATCCATTTTTGTTAAACAAAATGCAGTGTAGAGTGCCGGTATGTAAAAGCCTATTTTTTTTTTTTTTTTAAAGTAAATTAGCTAAGTTTGTAAGTTCATAAAGTCATCAGAGTGAACAGAAACTTTGGCTCAAACCTGAAGAAAAGCCTGGAGTGTTTCATTCCGCAGTACAGCCACTGCTGCCATGGTAAACGTCCTCCTCCGCCTCGATGGAAACAAATAAAAAATAAAAAAAAAAGCACTAATTTGGATAAATGTGTGTATTNCCGCCTCGATGGAAACAAATAAAAAATAAAAAAAAAAGCACTAATTTGGATAAATGTGTGTATTCGCGGTAAAATATCTCGTGTTGGAGGTCTTCACTCTGTGCTTCCTCTCTCGTAGATATCCTTGGACTATCTGAAGAGTGAGGGATCACTTCTTAGAATTTGATAAGGACTTTGGTGGGCCGCCAGCCAGTCAGAAATAAGATTTATTACTTTGAAGTTTGCCGCTGCCCAATCATCAAAGAATAGCGGCTCTTTGAGAGGGGAAAGCAAATCCTTTGAATCCACAAAGCTCCTATGGTGTGTTTGTTGGTCTGGATAAAGGAGCTGATTATTAGGGGGGATGGGAAGGGAGGAGATAAAGGCGGGACAATTAATGAAGTAATCACTATGTGGGAAATTTATATACACAAATAATTGGATTTTCTTGATCAAAGACCCCCATGCCGCCTGGAGACCCCGGTATTGGATGCTGTAGTCATCTGATCCTCTTTTTGTAATTAAGGATTTGTAGCAGAACCCTATGTGACAATGTGACATTGTTATCTCTGGAGATCTCCAAGCCTGTTTGATGGAGGAAAGAGACCAAATCAAGTGACTCAACACAAAGTTCTCATCTATTAAGAATCAGCATCTCTTTTACATTTCTAATTTGAATGAAATTTCTTTGTTGTGTCTTTTGAACTGCAACACTGCATTAAATGCTTAATTATGCCTTTTCTGAACTTCTTTCTTCTCTTTGGTTTAGCAGAATCTTACTAAAAAAAATTGATTTGTTTTTTGGTTGATTGTTGAAATTTACACTCTGACAAGCTAAAATTCTAGGAGAAAAAAAAGACTCCCCACAGAAAGTTAATCTAACTTAAAGGACCATACTGGCTATTTTGCATGTTTGAGCCTAATATATTCCATTTTCATACATGTTACGTTACTGACAACTATTTCCCAAAGGATAAAACCGTATTTCAGCTTTCCTGATATTTTGCCAAATCTCTTAATCTTTCAAAATCAAATATTAAAAATCATTGTTTCATCTGCTAATAGTTATGCAGCCTTATGAAGTCACAGTTGTTTAAATGTTTTGATAAACGCAGGTCTTCTTTTGGGACTATATTTCCCGATGGAGACATACATTCACTCCACACCTTTTATTGTGCTGAAACGCAAAATTACATAACTTTGAAAAAAACCTGAATATACATCTTGTTCGCAATAATGGATTACCTATCCCAAGAACATTTCAAGTATCAACAAGTTGATTTTAATAGTGTATCAGAATGAACTGAAACCAATGGCAGTCTGGAAGGTAGGAAAAAAATAATAATTCACCGTTCCAGTAGTATGCTTTGGGAAATGATTGTCAGTAACCTTATGTCTATGAAAATTGAATATATTGGCTCAAACATGCAAAATGACTTGTATGGTCCTTTAACATGGCACATGAGAGAAACCTTTTCATTCAGATGCCAAACGCAGCAGCTGACATGGGTGATGTGTCAGTTATGATGCCTTTAAAACTTGTCATATACTGGAGGAGAGTTGAAAATCAGGATATGCAACTACTTTACAACATCTAAATTATGCAGGAATAGCACAAGATCTAAGCATTGTCTGTTAACTTATTTGATGATTTTTACATCAGACTCCATTTTAAGGAAGGCATAAAAATTCAGTTTTTATAATAAATTCCAAACTTTTGTGGCAGGGCAACCAAGTTGAGCTGGTGCGTTGCCGGTTGTAGTTTTCTGTATCGACTCTGTGATCTTTATCTGGTTTCCCTGCAGAAACAATCACTGTCCTAGTTTGGAGCGGCAGATTTTGAATTAGATCTGTTCCTTTGAAGGGATTAATGTTCCCAGTCCTCTCCCACGGCTTTACACACAGTCATGAGGGAAGGGGGAGTCCTGCTGGTTTGTACTGCAGCCATGTTAAACTACAAAACACTTGGCTACAGGAGCGGTGCAGTCACTGCTGTCTGATATAAAACTAGTGGAGATTAACCTTGTTTACCTCAAGTTATGACAGAGTTGGGTGATGAGTGATATAAGTATACAGAGCTTATAAATATAAGCACAGAAAGGGAGGAAACACAAAGATCATTCATTTGAATCCTGAGCCAAACAGTATTAAATTATTACTCTCCTGCTGAGGTTTGTTGTACCTGAGCTGGAAAATCAACTTACAGAAGAGGTCACATTACAAAGGTGACACAACCTTTGAATTTGTGGAAATAGATTTTTCATAAAGAAACATTTGATCCAGTGTTTATGTATTGACGTTTATTAGTGTATATCTCTTCACCTTGCGCATTTCAGTATTAAATGAGTTTGTTACAAAGGAAATCAGAACAAGTGAAAAGAGAATTATTAAAACAAGCTCAGTTAACTGTTACAGCTGAATTATTGGACAGTTCACGTTGTTATACAGTTGACTGGCAGATTTTTACAGTCTGCTCGAGCAGTGTGTTATAACATATAGCAAATATGTCAGTTATATCAGTGTGTTTATTTGCAAGTTGAAATAACATGCATATCAAATGTTGTCACCTTCTATAGTGATTTATGAACAATACAGAGTCGCATTCACAGATGATGAGATGGAGATCATTCTGGACACAAACAGCACAGAAACTGCTTTTACAGACAGTTTCTGTGTTTTAACTTTTTGTCGTATAATACCAACAGATTATAGATTGTTGGTGTTTTGAGTTCTTCACATTTATAAATCTAATTCTGTCAGATCAAAAGAACTAGCAGATGTTGATTTAGGCTGGATTTTCACTTTAAATTAACTTTATATGTAAGATGTTATGCTATCCACAGAGAATTTTAGCCATAATTGACACCTGTATGAATTTTTTTGAACTGTTACTGTTACAATATTATTGGTATCTTCCTTTGAGAAACTTAATTCAACCTCAAATGCAAGTTTCTACATTTTAATGCATCTCAATGGGACTCCAGCTGAGGGATGGATCTGGCTGTGCAGGACTTAATATAGTTTGTAAAAAAAATTATGACTGTGAGCTTGACACAATGGCCACTCCCTGAAGTAATTTAGTTGCTCCAAACCTTTACCTTCTTATGGCTACGCCTCAAGTTTTACAGTCGCCTTAGCAGTGAATGTGATATAGGTAAAAGACACATTTCCTGCAGCATTTGATGGGAAAATTAACTTTAAGGAACCCCTGCAACACTTTCCTGTGTGTGCACCCAAAGGTTTGAACATGTATTTCATACATTATTTGACCAAAGCATAAAGAGCAAAGTCCATCATACAGCTGTAGTACTATTAGGAGGCATAGGAGTGTGTGAAGCTGCATTTAGGGATTTGCAGAGATCCTAAAGGAAGTCTGGTTACAAAACTCACACACAGCTGTTGCATGTAAGTCATTAAAAAGAGCAACAGCATTACATGACTAGTTGATGTGAACTTCTGAAAGCACGATACTGGGCACAAAGTCAGATATTTTGATCATCTTACTTTCATCTACTAAGATGAAAGTAAAAGAAAACAATAAGTTAGTGTGTGGCGGTCTGGAGCTTCACCTCAAATATGTTTTTCAATCAGAAATCTGACTTTTGTGAGTTTAAAACAAAAGGAACAAATTGATAGAAGTTCAACAGGTGACTCTTTCCTATAGAAGTTACTCAAGGAGATTTTTTTTCCATTTTCAAGAAGTATTGTATTTATTCATTTCTGTACAATTATTTAGCCTGTTTTGAACTGAATCAGATTGACATTACTTAATGTGCAAATGTTGGCAAATGCTGACACAAGTAAGGAAGGTCATGTTATAACTCTACTGAATTTATCCAATCTAAAACTGAGACAAAAATATGTCAAAAACAAAGAGTGCAGGATAATAAGCATGATGCCATTGTGGTGGAATTTTTTATTTTTTTTAATCTATAATGTTTTTAATGTTTTTTGAAATTGGCCATTAATTACCAAAAAAACATAAATTTACTCAAACAAACAAAAATTTGACAAAACTCTGTAGTTTAAACATCTTTATTTTACTTATATAAAACAGCAAATTACTAAAGTGTTTTGCGAAGATGTAATTTTGGGTTTGGGGTCCAGTTCAAAGTTGAAGGCAATCTGTAGAGGAGAAAAAAAAATGACATGAACCTTATACAGCACACATAAAACACTCAATTTTCAATTAGGATCATTAAATATATGAAATGATTTACAACCTTTGGACAATTGCTGACCCAAAATAACATGCAAGACAGTGGAGATGCATACACAGTGAGACCTTCAGAGTTTCAGAGAAGCAATAGTGAGAACTTTAGATTTGACAGAGTTGGGGGCAATTCACAACACAACCGCGTTTTAACTTTTCTTATTCTCTGGACAGCTGGAAAGAAGACAGGTTCCACATCTGTGTCATACAACAGATATCAGAGACTAGGGAGGTGGGGGGTGGGATGGGGGTGG
>VXCM01001400.1:12906-116216 GCA_014773175.1 Lucifuga dentata
GAGAGAGAGAGAGAGAGAGAGAGAGAGAGAGAGATGCTCGGGGCTACTGAGTACTTGAGCCTCCATAATGGTGTCTCGTATGAGAAAACATCTGTGAATTTCCTCAGTGATCTACAACAAAGTATAACTCAGAGCAGTCACTCAGCAGACCTTTGAAGTTGCTTTCTGACAGAAAGCTGCCATTGTTCGCAGCCCCCAACACAGAGAAACTCCAACTTTGGTCCCACTAATTTTCCCCTGCAATGCGATACAAGTCTTTTTTTTTCTTCTGAGCCTATGAAGCCAGTGATCTCTGCATATTCAGGAGCAAAGAGCAAAGCCTTGGCAATGTGCGGGTTAGCCTGGGGTCACGTAAGGCGGGACAGGTCATTTTACCCTCTCTCAGCCCACCCTGGATGTGTTAATCCTGCCTTTTAGAGGAAATACTCCCCCTCATAATAATATACTAGCTTACAGCCTGCAGCGCTCCCCAAGGAAAAATCAAGGACATCATCTCTGATAATTAAACTGAACTGCAAAGGACAAAATCTCAGATATTCAGATGCTATCAGCTTTAAAAAAAAATGTTTTATAGCATACTCAAATCTATGAACTATATTTCACACAGTAACCATGGTTCAGGTTGTAGAGGTATTTCTCCAGAGCTCTTGAGCAAAACACTAAAAGCTGCAACAGTAATGCTTCTTGCAGCTGTTCGAATGCACGGGTGTGTGGCATCTCGTATGCCTGCACTGATGTACAGGATATGCAGCATGTGCATGGGTTTGGTGCTTTGAAAGATTTCCATCTGCAGATTCTTATGCCATATACGACAAGCTGTTAGTGATTTGTTTTCAACACAATCAGTACATTTACATGCACTCTATACTCTGATTATTTGTCTGTAATCCCATTAAGGCAATAATGCAAGTAAGATGTATATACATGGACAGAATTAATAGGAGTCTGTGGTTTGCCAAACATACACTGCACGTTGCGTAATCAGAGGGTCTGCCAGGTGAGGAAATGCATGCGGAGGTGGTTTATTCCAATTATGACTTTTACATATATAACTGGATTTGCCATCACATAACCTAGGACTGCTCCTTGGAGTAAATTTACTCCCATATATGCCGATTTCCATCTAATTATGTTGTTTACATTACATTAAAAAAAAACAGATTTATTACCTTACTCTGAGTTCTGAAGTTTTAAAGTACATGTAAACGTACTGAGTAACACAAGGAAACAACACCACCAAGCTGGACTGCAAACATTTGTACAAAATTTAATTCTTATCCAAAAATATGACAATATCTGTTTCAATAAATATGTTCAGAAGTTGTTTTTAATTGAAGTACTCATGAAGACATGAGAGTGCAGTGTAAGCTCTCTAGAAGAGTCATCCTCAAAGTCCAGGCTCTGATCTGGACCGAACTTAACCACAACTGTCTCTGGACTCGGAGCAAATTATACTTTTCATATGTATTATTTGTATTATCTGCAAGACATCGCTTTGCAACGAGTCAAAATTCTCCACTTTCCGACTGCTGCTTTGGTTTGGTCCAATCACATTTAGCGTTCCATCATCTCCATGACAACAATGGGTTGACACAGCATTGGGCTCACTGAGAGTTGACAGTGCAACTAATTTCATCAGCAACCCCACCACCACCTTAAATTCCCAGTAAAAATTAGGATCCCAATCTGCCCCTGACTTCACTGACTTTAATAAATAATTTATAAATATAAATATAAACTTATAAATAATTATCTCTGCTCTCTGAATCTCCTGATGTTTAATTATCTCAGGTTAATATTTAAAGAAACAACCAACTAATTTGACAGTCAGTATGTTTATATGCACATAAAAACTTTGATTCTACTCAGATTAAGGCAAAAAATCAATTTTTTCAAACGTCATGTAAACACCATAATCAGATTGAAATCACCATTAATCGACATGGTGTACTCAACAGACCTACATCATGTGACTAAGTTGATTTAGTTAAGCATGTAAATGATCCAAATGGTTCACAATTGTCATAAGCATTTGGCGCATTCATTTCCTCACCTGACATGCTTCACCTTTAAGCCAATCAAGCAACGAGTCATGTTTATTGTGTCAATGACAAATCCTATTTATTCCAACCATGTAGGCCTTGCACTGAATTTTTCGCAATGCAGACAATAATCAAAATACAGTGCATAAATGTACTGACAGAATGACTCTATATACAACTATATAGATAAGAAAAATGTAAGAACTGCTGGAAAGACATTAAAATAATTATTCCAAGCACACTTTATTTTGACCTCAATCAAAAGGTCATTGTATTGAACACCAGGTGATATGTCCCTATTCCTCCTGGCAGTGGCAAAAAGACACGTTTTCGGCATTGCATCCCAACCTGAAACAAGGCCGTGGAAACTCTCACACTGTTACCCGTCCAGCGTTTATTTAACAGCAGCTGGTCCCGCCATCTGGGAAAGCAGTGCCGGGGCAAAACAAAACAGGTTACACCTTTGGCCATGCCAAGTCTGCTTGTGCCCCACTCAGTCTACAAACTGGGAGAGGCTAATCACAATTTCACGCTCTGATTTGTCAAATCCTATTCCAGCACCGGAGGCACCAAGAAAAGTTTTAAGCAAACAAGTTTCGTGGTGTCGAGGATGACAGCTTTTCCATAGCGTTTCTATTGTTCTATGTGAGCCTTTGCTAGATTTATCCCCCTTTACGTGGGTAAGCAACTGAATGGTGGCTTGCTTCCTTTGCAGTTGACAAGGGAGCTGTATTTTCGAGCAAAACATTTGGTCACTGCTAACATTAGAGGGAGCAGACTCTTTCCCCTCCTGCATGCATTTTATATTCATGCAAATGTGAACAACTCAGCAGTGCATAGAACGCCCTCGACGAACTGCAGGTGTGAGGAAGCTGAAACAAAAGCCACTGTAACCCTAATGGCATCCCTTGTCATTAAGAAACCTTTGATGTACGTACTCAACAGACTCTTTTATCTCCTTCCTCTATGCCTCTCTCTCTCTCTCTGTCTCTACCCACCTCGACTAGTTTCTTTATTAAGGCGGTCTTTTGCTTAGAGCCGTCAACACATCTGACATCTGGTTGACGCTCATGCATGTCCTTTTCTTTGGCATCAATCATTAGCCAGCGAAGAGTACCACAATGTGAAGGCTGAAGTTACTTTAGGTATCTGTTTGTCCCCGTCCCATCCGCGTATACATGACACTTGAGGAAGCAAAACACAAATTATTTCAAATTAAAATTTGGCTACAATTTTTTAACTCATGGAATAACTGTGGTATACAATCATAATGCCTGATATATTCTGGTGTGGTGAAAATCTGAGACATCTGGATATCAAAAGCACGTAAACAGTATTTGAAAAGGCTGCATATGAAATACTGGTATTCAAACTCTCTTTGAACTCAAAGGATATAGAAACAGGACAATGTTGGTCTAATCGTGTTCTCCCTTTGAAGTGAGACATCACTATTAGGTGAAAAGGTAAGTACGCTTCTTTAGAAAATAAAACCTTTTCATCATTTGTTAAGGCTGCAGAGCTAGAGCGATTTTCATAGAGGTGGTTTAAAACTTTGGATAAGACCATTTCAGGCTGCCGTGGATGTAGCTTTAATGAAAGTGTGGCATATGAAGCAAATAGCTAAAATGGCAAGAATAACACCAGCAGTAATGTTAGCCACATTAAAGGATTCCTCTCTCCGTACACCAGATGTAGTCAGGTTTAATGAGGAAAACAAGAGGGAGCTGGATTTACGAAGAGGTATTAAGGAAAACACAGGTGTCAGGCCTCCGAAACCGACTTCTCACCGTCTCTCCCTCAGCGTCCTGCTCAGAGACCCACAATTCAGCTGGCAACAGAAGCCTCAGTTCATTAGGTTGGAACATCTTTTATGAGACTGATGGCAGTATTTCATAACGTTTTCCATTTCAACACATAATCAGCTAACCAAGGCAATTACATATACACCTCCACTCACCTCCTCTCATGTGCTAAAGCAGGCAATCAGCCAGGGAGTTAATTTGGTAGAGAAAAACAAGGAAAGAAACACCCACTCTGGCACCATATGTCACCACAGTCCAACCTTGTTATTCAAACTAGTGAGCCTATTTGAAATTCCTCTCCATGGTAAAATGGGGCCAAAATAATCAAGGGAGCATGATCACACTTAATTGATTCAGTGTACTTTTAAGATGCACGACAGGGTGCTGGGGTGACCTATTTCAAGCTGCTCTTCAGAGGAAAGCAACTATCCCAGCAAGGGAGTAATGCACAACGAGTATTCTAATTACTGCAGGATCTATGGCTACAACCGGAGGTAAAACACTTTTGAACTAAGTGTGATACCACAATATAAAAGGGCCAGTGGTCCAGTGTATTAAATATGACAATAAACTCACATCTACACACAATGAGGACTTCATCATTGACACACTTTAATTATAAGAGCTAATTTGATAATGGGAACCACTGGTTTCTACTTAGAGTCAAACCAAAAACAACTACAAGTTTCACTGACAACTAAATCTAAACTAAACTAAATCTATATAATTTCTGAACAATTTTGTTGACCATATAGCCACAACTAAGCATGGTGGCTGTGCAAAACCATGTGTAAAAACCATAGTGTCATCATGTTACAAAAATGGATGTCTTCAATGTTCAATCAATATTTTTTGAATTTGGGTAGATAGTTTGAAGAGGTAAAGAAATGGAAATATAAGAAGCCTAATAAACCAGATAACTGATGATGTTTGCATGACGTGTCATGACTAAATGTGAAATGAGTCAATTCAGAGTGTCTTAATCTGACCCTCACAGCACTGTGTGTGTGTTAGGCTCCCATGATCACTTTGTGTGTCTTCAAACCCACCAGGATTCCCGTGAACCTTAACACCCAACTGAAACCAGCCTCACTATCATGCCAGACTTGTAATGTTTTTCCCACTGAGTATAAGGAGGATGAGATCTTCACTCATACCACCCTACTCTTCCTATTAAGATCAAAATCTCCTCTCAGGCCCTGGGGTGTCAACAAAAGGAGATGCAGTAAATGATATGCAAATTGAACAAAAAAAAAAAAAAAAAAAAAAAAAAAAAAAAAAAAACCCTCTACAAATCAACTCGCCAGCCCTGCATTTCCGACACTTCACATCTTAAAAGAAAATTCCAGTATTAAGAGTGATATTCAAAGTGAGGTTTGGCTTTCCCTCAATGTGACTCCAGCAGAAAGCCTCTCAAACTACAGGCAGCTCTCTGTGGGAGAACTCGTAGGGATGGTATTTAGTTTAAGAAGGATTTGTTTCTGGATCCATCCTAGATAAAAGACATGATGCTTGAAAAAAGATAGATCAGAAACACCTTGACTGCAAGATGAAGCTGCTTAGTGTAGAGCAGTGCTCAACTAACTTGAAATTAATCTATGTTTGTTTTTAATCAGAAATAATAATCAACGGTTATTTTAATAACCGTTCAACCGATCAATTTTAATAATTAATCCATTGATTAAGTCATTTATGATGGTAAGACATTATTCAAAAATATGCCTCATTTCACAGCGTCACAAAAAAAAGCTTTTATTCTATTATTATGCAAACTGTGATGGGCATTTTTGACATTATATAGATAATTAATAATTTAATCAAAAATGATAGATGAACCGATAATGTATCAGTTGTTAATAAAACTACAGTGTAAAAGAATGTGTTTTGTTGCAAATTTTCAAAATGTTCTTCATTAATCTAATCAGATTTTCCCTCTCAGTACACCACATGATGATGTAGTCTTTGTGTTTGGCACATTGTCATTTATTTATTTATTGATGTGACATCTGTACAATTTTACAGATCTACTACTACTACTGCTACTACTACCACTACTACTACTATTACTACTACTACTACTCTCTTACATCATGCAGGTTTAAAAAACACAGATGACAGAAGCACTGAAGGTTTGGCACAATCTGAGGTACAGTATTAGTAATATGCTAGTACTGGAATAGAAAAAAATGTAATGTATAGTTGAAATACATGCAATAGTGTACACTAAGAAGATCTTCCTGCAAAATCTAACCAAGCATTCTGTACAAAGTAAGCTGAAATAGAAAAAATGTTGAAGTTTATAGCTCAGAAGTGGCACAATGTGCATATAAACGGTTACAAAATATAATTTGCTGATGAGCAAATTGTTCCGTAAACACTTCCTGAACATATCTAAATTTATAATTGAGTTCATGGCTTTGTACGGAATGCTTTTTCTAAGTTACTGTTAGTTGGTCCACACAGTGTTCTACTGTACATCCAGCACTGAGGATATTCTTTGGAGTGTCTGTCTTTGTGTCTGGTGCATCTGTCTTACCAGTTGACATGCTTGTAAGGCTCAGTTCTGACTGAAGAGAGGCCCACTGGAAAGGGTGGGAGGGGGGCAGTGGCATTGTCTTCCTCAGGGATCAACTCCACAGTTGACAGTAATTTGTAGTACTCATCTTCTCCATCCAGCACTTTGATTTGACTGTGGTGTGAAAGAAGTCAAGAAAGTGAGGAAAGAGTCTTACTGAGAAATAGAACAGTGGTACAAAGTTTTCTTTAAATAAAATGTAGACATGTAGAATAAAAACAATATTTGCACATACAGCACTAAGGTTTTCTCCAGCAATTTCACTGAACCAGGTTGCCATTTATAGTACAAATACAAGTCAGACCTTCAACAATTAAAATTAGCATGCTGACAAAGCCCTAATATGTAATCTCCTCTCTAATGACACAGAGCAACTGCTCATAAAAAGCCTGTTATTTTTGGTACTCCATTTACATCATAAGAAAACAACTCCATTTCTGGATGATCCTATTCCACAAAGGGCCTGCTCTGTTTAGAGTTGCTGTAAGTAGGAAAGCAGTTATTTACCCAAGTTTTCTCGGCTTCCTCTTGCTCCCCTGGTAATCCAGAGTTCTCTGAGGAAAGGGCCAAGAGCACACAGTCAAAAGATGAGTAGAGAGTCATTAATTTTTAATTCAAAGTGATTTTGTGTTGAATGCGAGCAGATGCTGATAATATCAGAAGTCACAGCATAATTTTTTTCTGATCAAAGGGCTCAAGTGAGTCTGATGAAGCATGCATCTTCCTCAGCTTTGATAAACCACATCAATTATTCACCGTGAAGGCAGACATCCTGACATGAAAGCAACAGATAAAGAGCATAAGCACATGTTCAAGACAAGAGGCAGAGAAACGTGGGGGTGGGGCTCCAGGGTCTGGCACAGGTAGGTTTAATTGTATTATCATGTGGAACCAAAGTCAGACAAAGGCCGTTATCGCGACTTTGAACTCACATTTAGCTGGTTGTAGTACAGACTGTCTTCAGGGCTGTTTAGCAGCTTGGGCTGCTGGCCTCGCCGGCGAGGCGTTCTCTGCTGCAGCTTCATCGCTGGACCTGTAACAGAAGAAAATGAGGGCAGTGATCCAAGCCAGCAAAACAACAAGCACTATCACCAACATACCGCTGATGACAAAAACAGCAATAATAATTCTGCATTCTTTGAAGCACAAAGTGGTAGAAACATATTTTAAATTCACTGAGGGAAGATTAATCTCTCCTCAAATAGTGCACCGCACATGGTTCAATCTCTTATACAGCTACAATGGAAAGCAGTAAAGGAAAAATAGTGGATACACTTCAGATTAAGAACTTTGCCCAAAAGTTATTGTGTAAAAAGTGAGAAAAGTAGTTCCTGAAAATCTTTACATTCAGTATGTTTACATGAATGCTAAAACTCTGATTAAAGCAATAAAATTTAAATTTTCAAACATCATGCAAACACCGTAATGAAATCAAAGTTGGTATAAATCAACTTTGTATAAGAGTAACAGACTTAGAATATGCAATTGTAAAATAATTTACGCAAGCATGTAAATGATTAGCTCTCTTACAAATAGCGTAAGCATTCTGCACAAAGCCGCTGGGACTATATTTCCTGGCTGAGAGACGCATTGCCTTCAGTGCAGCTCCTTGCTGGACCAATAGCTCTTAAATGTTAAAACATAGCTTCTTTTGGTCTGGCAAAGCAAACAAAACAATGTTGTCTCCCACTTTGTTTAGCTTGAACTATAACAGTGGTTGTAAGTGACATAAATCTGAGTTATGGCTTCCTAGTTCCTAGGTAGAACAAATGCAGCATTTGTTTTTGGTGGTTATGGTGTTTGTCATGATATGCTCTGTCTTTAACATGTCTTTTACAGCATGTACATCTCAACAAGGAATAAAAATTAGACTTAGAAGATCCACAGGGCTCAATTTGCACACTCACCCATGGAACAACAATATAACAGCAAACCCCCCATTTTTCTCTGCCCTCTGCAGTTTCTCTTCGGGCAGATGATGGTATCTTTGACAGCCAAACTTGTTTGCCCAAATATGTGTACTGAGAAATTAATTATTTATAACACCACAGAAAATGAAATGTTATTGATGGCTTTCACCAAAGATAATGAGCTTTGTGTTAACCTAATTATTCCAACATAAAACAATTACAAAAGCTTGGCACATTATTCTACAATAGCACATCCCTGGCTTCACAATATATGGGCTAAGATGTATTTGAAAGCTGAGATACCTTTACAGGAAAGCATCTATACTTAATGTCAGATAATGTTTCATCTTCTTTGGCTACATTTGGGTGAGACAGGAAATTTCTTCATCATCTCTTGCTATCTTGGAGTCTCTACCTTGACTAAAGCTGCATTTGCTTTTTTCCATCTTAACACTACTTTGCCCTCACTTTGAACAGACCTCATCACATCTCAATCCTATACATCAAAGAACAGACCCCCCGNCCCACCCCACTCTCCCATTTTTCCCAGGTTTTCTCGATGTTATTCAAACTTGCAAAGGTTTACTTTCTAAATGAAAACTCCTGTCAATTCTAAGATATGAGCTAACTTGCTGTGTGAATCATATCTATCGTTGCCTCAGAGGTGGTACCATACGGTTCCTTCTTATCCCTGACTATTTGATGATATTCGGTAAGATGTAATGTACTGTGAAAAATAACTACACAATGCTAAAATAACATAAGTGCTTTTTTTTTTTTTTTTTTTTNTTTTTTTTTTTTTTTTTTTTACATTTAACTTGGTGGTTGTATTAAAACACTTTGGTTGGAATAACACACAACAGCAAATAGCAGATTTCTGTAACTTGAAAAAACTCTCGTATCTCCACAACATTCTATTGTGAAGAAAAAACAACTGAAACAAACCAATTATCCAAAACAAATAAAGGTTTTTGCACCTTAAATTTTAGAAACATAATGACAGTATGTAGGACATTGTACTGCTAATGATGCCTGAAAAGGGTATGATAAACAAATTTCTTATTCTTCTGAGACTGCATCAAAGCGCTCAATCACAGATAATGAAATCTGACGGCCTTGACCGAAGTTTCAGATGGCATCATATTGTAAAAATAAATGAATGCAGATGCAGTTTATGTGTTTGATAAACCTACAGTTAAAGTATTTCTTTTATTCTATTCAAAGTTTATCAATGTTAAGAGATTTACTGACTCTTAACCACATTAAACAAGCAAGTTTAATGTAATGTAATGTAGCTTTCCCGTCAGCTTCAGGAAGGCTAAAAGAGGACTTTTTGGTTGGCTCAACATCCTGCTGCATCTACCACAGCAGATCAGGACAACACAAGGGCTTTAACATCACCATTTATCCACTCTGACCTGCAGCTATTAGAGCGTGTAGCAGATCAGAGGATGGGTCAGGCTTCCCATCTCTGCGCCTCTGTTTGGGAAATCACTGCCATTTGATCCAGGCCTGCCCCAGAGGAATGCTGCTCCTGCAGATGTATTACAGGCATGGAAGCTGCCAAACTAGCTTCTGGCATGGAGTCCTGCTTGGACATGGACAGACAGATTTGGGAAGGGGTCAGAGAGTGGCTCACACCGGGACTGCTAAATGATCGTGGGTAATGTCTACTGTTTGGGGTGGAGAGGAATAATAGTCAGCTGGGAATACAGAGGCAGCGGAGTTCATCCAATACTGATTTCTCCATACCAAAAGAAAGCCCAGCAGAGTTTGTTCTTCATGGTGAGACTTACATATCGTACATGTTTACTTCTTGAGATAAAAAGGATGGGAATTCTTTTTGAGATAGGTATTTCTTTCATTTTCAAAGAGCAGCAGATGACTCGTATTACATCTCTAAATACCACTTTGAAATCCCTTGAAAATCAGAATGCTACTCAGAAACAACATAAAAGAGCTGCTAAAAGGGATTTTTAGTGGAATAAATTAGAGATGTATCGATTTACTTCCTCAATCACGTGCTGTGATCACCTGACTTTTCCCAGACCACGGCGAACCACTTGGGCTTTGTTTATTCAGATGGAGGGACCAGAGGCACCAAAAGGCATGGATTATAAGGAAAAATCATCAGCAGGGGCCTTTGATCTCTAAATGAGGCATGTGCAATCCAGACCCCTCTCTTTACCTCACAACCCCCACTTCTCACACACACACAGACACACATACACATACACAAACATGGCCGTGCACACATGCAAGCACACACAGAGTTTGCCAGTTGCGAACAAAGACCCTAAAGAAATATCTGAAGTCAAACTTGAAGAAAATTTCCAGAACTTTTCAAGACTCCTGAGATTTATTACCACTGTCTTCATTTGGAACATCATAGTTAAATAGTAACTCATGTGCTTTGAATTATAAGACACACTGGTCAAATCACAGAGTTCTGCAGATAATGCTCCAAAGGGCAGTTCCTGCATCTGTTTTCACTAATGCAAGCAGAGGATGTTGTTACTTACAACCAATTTTTCACACTGAAATCAATCATTTCTGACAGAAGATTTGGAACTTTGACTCCTGAAGAAATCTCGGTGTGGAGCAAAAATCGCAAAACTTTCTTAAAGTAAAAAATTTGGGAGACACATAATACATAAAATATATAAAGGTGGATCAGCAGGTTGAGTAAAAAACAAGCAGTAAGTACAGAGACACGAGTGACAGGTAAACTAGGCCACAGTTTAACAAAAAAAAAAAGGCATTAAACAAGTGTATGAGCCCAAAAAAAATTGATCAGTGGGATTCCTAATAATTATAAGAAACAAAATATGGTTTATTTAAATATAACAGTTAAGGTTTTTGTGTGGAAAACTTTGCTAGTCTATATCAAATGACTAAGTTCATACATGCAATATTACAGAGAACTTACAGCATCATTTTCTACCTTGATTTTACATCTGAGGAGATTATTCTGTTGAAACTGTGATGATGAGTAGTTTGGAAGTACATCCTGTTAACTACTCCCACTGACATTAAGAGGATTACGTAGGTAGCGTCAGACAGAGGCCTTCCGTTAAGTTGAGTCTTTCCTATCCCTTCCAAATCTCTGCTGCCGCTACGTCGGGCCTGTAATTTGCGTAAAACTGAAGGCATCCGGTTGAGACACTCGGATATTTGGAGACAGATAAATCAAAAAGGCTGAGAGACGAGAGGGGAGGGGGAGTATTTGTCTAGAGAACATGAAGAGGGTGGATCATTTGTCTGGCAGATGTATGTTGATATGGTGTTGATGGTGATGGTGGTGGTGGTGGTAGAGGCTGGCTAAGTGGTGCCTGGTGGCTGCAAACCTCTAGTGGGAGGACATGTGGGAAGAGGTGTCAGAGATGTTGGTAATGATGGAAAGTGAGATGTTCTGGTGTGTGCAGTTTAACCTCAGAGAGGGTAGAATCTGTGCCCTAAATCCACATTTCCATCGAACTCTCCCAGCTGTAGCTCTAAAGTATCGAGAGAGCTCAGGGGCAACAAACAAAATCCATTCTTATTGACTGTACAGTGTTATACGCCGAGGGAACATGTTTGTAACCAATACATCAACATTAACTCAAAACTCTTTTTTCATCCCTTTTCATTTTCCTTTTTCTTCTCTTCGTCTTGTGTGTCTTCAAACGACCAGGTTAACTATCTTCTAAAGCATAGGGGTAATT
This sequence comes from Lucifuga dentata, assembly GCA_014773175.1. Lineage (NCBI taxonomy): Eukaryota > Metazoa > Chordata > Actinopteri > Ophidiiformes > Bythitidae > Lucifuga > Lucifuga dentata. The sequence continues at coordinate 24,940 of VXCM01001400.1, forward strand.
GGACTCTGTGTTGCAGCTCCACTTTATCACTCTCTCTCTTGACATGTATGTTTACCACAACTATAATCTTCAAAAAGCCTGTTAACATAAGTAGCTCAGCTTTCATAAACCATAAAGTCAGCTCTGACTGATCCTCGGCACCATCCTGTTTACCACGCTGAGTAGCATGAGCAGCGCTCTGATCATATCTGCCACTTGCTAGCAAAGGCTTTCTTTCTGCGCACGCCTTGCTGACACGTCTGGAAACATATTCATATTGTATTAATATTCAGGCTAGGAAGACAGGTGAAGAGCGGTGACAACGTCTGAGTGTGAGCTTACATGACTATTCTGTGTAAGTATAACTTTTTCAGCAGCAAAGCATTGGAAATCAAAGGTTGGCACTGCAGACATCTGAGAGTGCCTGGAGTACAAAGTGCTTTAATGCTGTCTTCCCAGCATGAAATGCAGCACTGCGGGTATTCAGCTAAAGAGTGAGAAAACTCCAACAGCCTGGTGTCAAATATACAAACAGAAATCTCTGAAACTGAGTGGCAGCTCTCACCGGTCTGTTTCATATATGTGGGGGGGCCGGGGGCGGGAAATCACTTAAAAAGGACCCAATGTCCGTCAGAGAGAGGTTCCGGGTCACGCCTCAATGTTTCAGCATTAATGGAAGCAAGGTGTAGAGTGTGTGTGTGTGTGTGTGTCTGGGGGGTGGTGGTGGGGTAATTCAATTTCCATGGCTAATTTTCTGTTTTTCTCCACTGGTGTCCTAAAACACTCCAGGTTGAGCTCCAGCTCAAGAAGCGAAGCCATCACTAGAGGCGACAGCAGGATGAGACACAGGAAGCAGCCCGGTCTCCAAACATCTGGCAGGGCAAGGCTTCCATGACTTGCTCAACCTCAGGATAAAAAAAGGCTCTCAGATCTGCAGGGATCAAAGTGTGCCCTGGGTGCCTGAGCCACTGTGGCCTCCCTCAACATATTCAAATGGGGTTTCCTGAAATCACTTGGAGCCACAAGCAGATCTCGGAACATAAACGAGGAAGAAGGGCGATGATGAATGCTCTACACACTAAATAACCTGAGCATTAGCGAAGCCCATGGTGAAAGGAGTAGAGGATATTATTGTCACATATAAAATGTTATTCATATGCCCAGGAACAGTTTAGTCAGTATAGTGACCTTTGAATTCATCTGAAAATCTGTTATTCCACACTGAGGTATTTTTAAAGTGAGGCTAAAGATCCCTTCTGCAAAGAAATGTGGCTTTAAATTATTAAATAATACATCTTAACATACCAAACTTGTGAGTGTTAAGTTACAAGCAGAACTACACAAAAGAATTAATCTGTTATTTCTAAGCTCTGAGTTAGAATATCCAGTGATAAAGTGCCCTCAGACTGGTATTGTTTGCAAAATTTCCCTCCATAATCACACTGACATTATAAATTCATCAAACACCGCCTCCCTTCAGCAGCAGTGATGTCTGGGAGCGGGGGTCACCTGTATGCAGCATTACCGAATTAGCCACTATCTAACCCAGACCTGCTGTGGCGTGCTGACACTAATCCCAGGCCTGCTGGAGAGCCCTGTCTGTGTTACATTATCATGTCTAATCCCCATAATCTCCCAGCAGTGCTGCTAAATACTATTCCACCTCTGTCTCTTACCTAGTACTCTTCTAAAACATTAATAGAGGACCAGGCCCCCATTACCCAGGCTACCCAAGTGGTAGGCTGGGTGGCGGCCATAATCGGAGGCCCCCTGCACAGCCACCCACTCAGCCTTCCAGGCAGTCGAATTAATGTAATTCATCGCCTGGGGCAAAAAGCAAACCAAACATATGTTCAACAAATCAGGGTTTGTGTATTTTCTTGCCACCATCACTATGCTGGCCTATTTGAGTCATTGATGAGATCCTTAGTGAAGGGCTCACCGTGTGGAAGAATGAAAGCTTTGAAGTGCTCGTGCCACTTCCAAAGCCCCCCTACTTGCCACAAGATGTTTATGATGAGCTGACCTGGGTTATTAAAATACCGCAGAAATGAGCACTCATAATGCTCCCTCTTTTTGTAGTCGACAAAGAATGGCAGGAGAGGATTGGTTGGGATGAAAGGTTGAAAAGGGTCCTGTATTAAAAATAGCACTTGATCCATTAAAGCAGGATTTCTCCTGTCTCTGTGTGTAATTACCTGCACCCGTCAGCTCTGTGCTCGGGCTTACCTTGTTTACACTGCATGTCTCGCAGTCTAGCTGTCTCCACGCCAGCCTTCGTTACACTGTCATCTGCACTGCCTTTGTCTCTCTTCATGTCTTTCACTTGCCTGTCTTGGCTGTCGGGGCCAACCTTGACAGAGGAGGCATAAACACACCCAGAAGAGCAATGTCAATGAAAAGCATGTAAGTAACGCAAGCTGCATAATGTTTTCTGTTTTTATTTAGTCACGTAGGAGCTGTATTCATTTATTTACAATTTACAATTTGGCAATCATATAACTCCAACCCATTAATGTGCTTTGCAATGTTAATCAAATGCTAATGCAATTGCATACCCCCCTTTAGTAACCCTACCTCCTAGCAAACAGCACCACACTGACTTAATTGTGACGGTAAAAACAGCACATACCGACTTCCTCTCATATTTAATTTTATCTTTGAATAAAAGAGCTATAGGAAAGTATTAATCTGCTTAACATTTCTAAGTACATCCTCCAAAGGATTTTGCTTTTTTAATCTTACATATGCTCAGCAGAGTTACTGGCAAAAACTGTACATTTTCCTCATTTCATCCTTTCAACATCAAATGGTGAGCAGCAAAAATTGGATCAGACTTCAAAGACTGTGATGTGCTCCAAGTCACGGAGTGGCTCTTCTATTTCACATATTGAATCCGAGCAGGATATCAAAGTGCTACCAAAGAACCTCAGGTCTTTACTAAAAAAAGGGGTCTAACATCTGTAGAAAGAGAAGCGCAAAGACAAATCACCTCGGGGAAGAGTGAGCATTTATTCTCAGCCGTGAATTTCCAGCCTTTTGATTCTCTCATTCCCGTACCACCCTGTCTTCTCCACTGAGATGGAGGTTGAAGCAAGAGAACTCTTTTGTCTCAAGGACTCAAAAATTTACCAGTGAATAATCTACATTAAAGCTGCTGTAGAAGCGCAGCATTATACATACATGGCAAAATGCTAATTTCTTTGATATTCTATACTTACGTTTCCTCCATATATGTGTGCCTGTCTAGTCTTTGGGCTATTAGACCTGTGGAAATACAAAATGTGTATCTTAATTGACATGAGCAAAAAATATTATATAGCAACATAACGCATATTATATGTAAATAATATGTTACTATACAGTAATGGTAGAATTGTTTACATTGTCTTAATGGCAAAAACAGCTCTGCTTTATGGTTATGCAATTTGTGGTGATGCATGTTCCTGTGTGTAATTGCTCAGTGCTGCATTACTAAAAAAACAAAATGAAAGCAGAGCAATTTAAAGCAACATCTGCAAACATAATGCCATGTGTCATTCAAAGACACTTTGAGAGCAGAAAAACAAAATGTCATTCGGTGTGGATTTGCTGATGCAACTGGAGGTTTTGGAGTTGGATGCAGACAGAGAAAGGAGGGAAAATAACAGCATGTAGGTGAGAACATGGATTTACAGGAGGAAAATGGGCCAGATCGTGTCAAAATAAATCTATATGGAGAGATTCCAACTCTGATTAAACAGAATTGTTAAGTGGAGGTTTGAAGTTTTTCCTCACCAAGGAATATGATTGTAAACATGGAGAGAAAAATCCCAGATGAGGCTCTGCTCAGTTGGAGTATACAACAAGCATAACATTTTCAGATGTGTGAATCGTTCTATTGGAGGAGTGTGAAGAGAGATTCAGAAGCTTGACCACAAAGTCAACCAAAGCCTGGTCGAGTAAAGGCTTCATATGGGTGTGAACTGGTTTCATATTCTGACCATTACATGCACAATGCACTCCGATTTTAGTCTATACTGTGATTAGGGCAAAAATACATGGATGGAATTAATAGGATTCCTTGTTTGCTATACATGATGCATTGTTTAATCTGCTTAAATATGCCAGGTGAGGAAATGTGCAGAAGGCTTATGTTGATTCTAAGTTGATGGATCTTAAAAGAATTGCAATTACATAGTCTAGGTCTGTTACTTGGAGTACACCGATGTCAAATTATACTAATTTCAGCCTATTAATGTGTTTAGATGATGTTTGGAAAAAAAAGTGATTTATTGCCTAATCAGAGCAGAATCAAACTTTTAACATTTTGGCTAATATGTGTTGGTAGGTAAAATAACTGTATATCATATCATTTAAAAAACTCTCTCCTTTTGATTTTACGCACAAATCCTAATAACAAAAATGATTCATTTAATATTTTTCCTGCTCAGCTGTAGTTTTTGTTTAATTTTATAATACTGAAGTACTTTGCAAAATTTGGAACTTGTTTAAAATTTCACAGATAAACAGCTGGAGCTTTTGTCCAGATGAGGAATGTGTAAACTGCGGCGCAGAGCTAAACGCTGCCGTTGGCCTGATAACATGCGTGCTGCTGTTGTCGGCGGTTGCTCTCCTGCTTTGCGCATACTTTCTTAATGACTTGCCTGCCCATATGCTGAATAAACACAAACACTTCAGCTCGTACATCTGGAGACCAGTGCAGGGCCCAACCCCATTTGTGGTCAGACAAGTGTGCTATCATGGTGGAAAGATATTTATTATGTTTATAAAACTGAAAGAGGCGGCGCTCAGGGAGGAGCTTTCTCTTGTGGTTGAAGGGCGAAAAGAGCTGAAGATGAGTGACAGGTATGTGAGCCCTCTTGCTTAATAAGCCCTCTCTGATGGTGGTCTCCTTTTCTGTCATATTCATAGAGGAAGGAGTTTGAAAAATATACAAAGAATGGAATAAAACTTTGAAGCCTGTTGTCTGCACTATATGATGTTTTCAAAAAGAAGCAATAAAAAATTGTGCCGCAGAAAAAATATTGTTCCAGTTGAGAAGGAGCGCTGAAAGACAAAGAGGCTCACCCAGCGGGCTCCTCCTTGGTGGTCTTTTCTTTAGCTTCAGGGTCAGATCTGTGCCTCTGGGGTCCATGGTCCTGACGCACCCGATGGCCCCTGTAAACTGCCGGGGAATCAATGATCAATGTTAGACATGATGTAGATCTCTTTCTGTCTTGTCATCAAAAGAAATTACATGCATGGGGCTCCACTAACATGAAGCAGATATCAAATTTACCTGTTACAAATAACACATTTACAATCATTTTTGTAGCCTAACACCAAAACATTGCATTTGCTGGCAAAAAAGTGGAAAGTGTTTAATAGAATTCTGCAGTGGCGAAGCACTGTGTGATTACAGAGACATACTGGGCTCAGATGGACGGTAAACGAAGCCTGCTGAGTTATTCCATCAACGGGCTTTGTGTTTTTTTTGTAAGATTATATGCAGAGGAAAAGAATGCTCAAGTACATTGTTGAGCCATGGTTCTATTTTGCATGGTCTAATCTGATCGATGGTGAGCATGTCCCCCAGGCCCTGCTGAGATCTGAGAAGCCACCAGACTCATACATTTGAAAGGCATCTGTTTATTTTCAGAATGCAAATTCAGCCCACCTCAAAGGCTATAAGCTGCAGAGAACACACAATATGAATGTGCTGGAGTGCTCCGCCGGGGGGCTGAGGCCCCACTTATGTCAGGTTCAGGTTCCTGCTGAACCCCGGTGCCCACACACAAACACACTTGTCTGAAGAGAAAGACAGGGGCCACGGAAAGGCTTTTCTCACACCGAAACCCTGTTTACCCATTCTGCAGCATTATTTACAAGGGTTTTAATAGAGGGCATTTACACAAGGTGTGCAGGCGACTGAGATGCTCCATGTGCCAGATGAGGGGCAGCCCTTAGGAGCACCAAGGGAAACAATGCCAAATCTTCTCCCCCTGCCCTCCTCTCTCCTGCCCCTATTGGCACCCTCTCTTGTCCTCCAGTGAGAGTCTCAGAGGAGGGGGTGGGGGACCCAGGAAGGTTAATGTGCCCACTTTGATCTTCGTCAAGGCACACTGAGTAAGAATTAATTTACATTTCAGATGAAAAGGTTGACAGTATAAAAAGGCATCTTGTTTCTGGTATGTGAGAGCTGTGTAATAGGCCAGGAATTTGAGAGAGAGGAAGTCGTGAGGAAACAGAAGGGATAAGCCCCTCTCTTGCCTTTACTGGGAAAGAGATGAAAGGAAAAAAGGATCTCAGTATGCACTGTTCTTCTGAAACATGGGGACCAAATGCTGCCCAAACTTTCAAAAGCTTTTCTTTATGCATTATTAATTAATTATTACTGTTTCGTGGGCCGCTCATTGAGATCAAAAAAGTGTTTCACAAAGATGTAAGGTTTTCAGGCCTTTATCCCTTTTCCTTTTGAAAAAGTATGAAAATGTGGCATTAATTTCCTCTGGACAGAGAACTCTATAAAAAATGCCAGAGATCTGCACTTGAGTGTTCGAGGAACTTCAGAGGAAAATATGAACAATTCTTTACCTGACTGTATGCACACAGCAGCTTCTTCCCGCTCCTTTTTAATTTGCTTGAGGTTGTGTCGAGCAACATATCCCCTCCAGGCTGGACAAAGAGAGAGAGACAGTAAAGACTGAAATAAAAATCACTCCTGCTGACCTACCTAGGCTGCACATAATACACAGGATCCCACTTCAAAACCCGGCTAAACCAGGTGGGACTGGGATGGATCCCTTTGAACTCTCTGAGGTCTTATTGTCTGCTCTGAAGCATTGCTCTTAACCCCTGTGGGTCAAGCTGTGGTTATCAAACTCTTTTATGAAGGCTCATCAGAGCATAATGGGTCAGTAAGAAACTGCCGGTTAGATCCACTACAAATTTGCACCTGTTTCACCAACGCAAGACAAAAGAAAATGTCATAAGTCTGGCTTCATTTGCATTTCTTGCCTAAAAGTTTGAATAAATCCTTCTCTCTGTTTTCTGTGTAATATCAGCGTACCTGACTGGATGATGATGGCCCCACGGCTTCTCTTCTCCTTCTGTTTTCGATAACGTCGGGCCCCGAGCCAGCCTTTAGTGTAAGCCTGCATCACCACCACCCGCGCTATCACCTCCCTCAGCAGCAAGTTCATCTGCTCCACATGGTAATATTTCAGAAACACCTGACAGGAAGTTTAGCCCAGATTAGAGTATTCCTATACTAAGCAATACACAAATTTCATTTTGTCACCTGCTGTGGCTTTTTTAAATGAAATAATCACAATACCTTAGTCTTCCCCATGACCCAGTTTTCTAGTTTGGCCTGCTCCAGTATGGCAACAGCATTCTCTTTGGTAGTCTCAGGCATCTCATGAGCCCGAAATGCAAGGTAGTAATATCTAAAAGAGAGGAAAAGGAAAAAAAGGAATAAATTGACTTAGCTTTAGCACTTCATGAGCAGAGTCAGAAATTATCTGGTCATTGGTAATCAAAAAAAAGTTTGTAATCTGCTCATGAATAAAATAAATGTAATCATCCATTTTAAAAATGGGTTATTTGTTTATAAAGACATTAGTATGTGATTGCTTTCAAGTACATATTAAAGTTATCATTGAATTTTATTAGATTATTCCGAAAGCTTTTGTAATAGAAGCCATAATGTATGCAAAACAACATGGTGTTAAGAATGACTCCTTTTCACTTATGTTTGTCTTAATTTTGTGTAAACTGAAATTTAAGACAAATAAATGAGTCATGATCAGTAAATAAGTAGCCATACTTAGCAGTATTCTGGAATCACCACAATTTGTTACTTTTATGAGTTACAGTACGTAAGTATTTACAAATGTTCAGTATCAGACCATTTTCGAAAGTAATGTAACCCAACCCTGTTCAAGAGGGCAGAGCTTTAAAAAAATAAATACTATCTAATATATAAAATATAATATAACTTTTATATAAAATAAATAATAACTACTGAAAATCATTGCAAAACCTCCTATCAGAGTTGGAAAAGTGATGCTCAGTGAGAAAAGTAAGCCTGATTGAGTGGAACAGAGGCTTATTGTTGGAGCTCTTTTCAATGGATGATGGTCTCTTATTTCAGTGGCCACAGAAGATTCCCATCAGGGCTGATCGGTGTGGATCAGCTCCACCGTGCGTTTGTCTGGGACGTCCACTGATCCACTTGTTGGAGTTTACAAAATACCATCATGGGACAAAGTGGCTCTAGCTGTTTGCTCAGGGACATCAAGGCTCCAAAGCTCCTGGTTCATCTCTTGTGTTCGGGTGTTGGTCAAAAAGAAAAAGAAGGAGAAAAACGTCTTTGAACTCCCCACCTCAGTCCTCAGCCTTTCATTCTAATTCCTGTTGATACCTGTTATTTCTTTGATGGTAAATACAAAGCGCTTGGCAACATCAGACGAGCCTTTGATATGAGAGCACAAATTCAAATCAGTTTTCGCTAAAGGTGCCGTTTAGCCAGCCTCCGTCTCTCAGTAATTATTGTAAGTTAAAATATGCTGTGTAGCGGTAATGCATAAATGCACACTCCTGTTCACACATACACACTTTATACACAGGCGCTGCATAGATTAAATTATAAGTAAATTATCAGGTCAGGTGATTTATGGTCTTTCAATTATCAAATACACTCTAACTTTGAGAAAAGAATAGTATGTGCAAAGAAATACATGTGATCGCTCAAAGTTTAACTAGAAGTACAGTTTTAACAGCTTCCCCAGAGCAGCCATCACAAAGCTCACTTCACAAGTCCAAGTTCATTAAATCTTGTATTATCTTAAAGCCTCCACATTAGAGGTGGCTGGGAATACTTTTCAAAGGAAATTTGATCAAACACAAAATTTTCCCAAGAACCTTATCTAACATTTTTTTTTGAAAGTTTAAATGTATATTTCTTTTAAATCAGCACCTATAAACAGTTATCAAATCTTGTCACACATTTTTAAAATGAAAACATTCTTACGTAAAGACGCCCTAATGATGAAATCTTGTTTTAATTGTGTTATAACGTGATACCAGTGGGAGACGACAGCCGAGCTTTTCCGGGTCACAGAGCACGAGAACGAACTCTTAATGAATAACAGGAGCAAATCCATTAAAATGCATCACCCTTATAATCACAGTTCCTCCCTGTATGAATTTTATTCACATTTTCCAGACTGAAGTATCCACCCAGTTAAAGGAGCTGCGAGATTTAGTCTTGCACTATCACTAATGACTGCTAATTAGTCAGCCTCTTGCTCTGTTCACATTTTGCCCTGATCTAATTAATGAACCCGTGTTTTTGTGTGATGCCTCTCTTGTTCTGAAGCATCTCTGGGGTTGTGTCAGTGCTCAGCATGTGTGCACGCCGCATGGTGCACGGTGGCGTCTCGCTCCACACCGCTCCTACCTGTTGACGAAGTCTTCAAACGGGATGCGGTGGGAGTATCCTTGCNCTCGCTCCACACCGCTCCTACCTGTTGACGAAGTCTTCAAACGGGATGCGGTGGGAGTATCCTTGCCGGCGGATGTTCACCGTCTCCAGGATGCCGGTGTAGCGCAGCTGCACCATCACTCTGTCCTTGCAGAAGCAAAGTGCCTGTCTGTCATCGTTGGGTTTGATGCATCGCACAAAGTGTGGCTGACCCACCACCATCTTAGACAGCAGGTCCATCAGGGAGTACTGCATGCATACAGCGACACAGCAAAGGAAGACCGCCATTATCACGTGCATTCACAATATCAATGTACAGTGATTCTCCACAGACACAAATGTGTTTAAAGGACCATACTGGTGATTTTGCATGTTTGAGCCCAACTCACATACATGTTCCATTATTTCCAAATATCCTCCAAAATAAAAAACGTACATTAGTTTTTGTGCTATTTTGCCAACCCTATCTCTCAAAATCAAATGCTCAGCTGATACAACAACAATGTTTCGCTTGCTAACACGTGTGCACGATTGCAGAAGGTTTTAATTTCTCTGTAAAAGCCGTCTTCTCCTGGGACTATATTCCCAGGTGGAGAAATACATTTTCTTCCATGTAGCTCCATGTTGGATTGGTTAAATTTAATAACTTTGACAAAAATTTTAATGCAAATGTTATGTTGAGCTGTGATGGATTATTTATCTGAAGCATATTTCAAGTCTGTACAAGTTGATTTTTAATAGCGTACTGGAATGGACTGGCATACTTTCCTGGTCATATTCATCATATGTGAAGAAGTTGTGCTGTAGAAGAATGGAGGGCATATTGAGCACATACGACATGCTAACCTTCAACATGTTAATCTGAAGACGTGTTAGGTAAGCTTGACATGTTATGATGTTTTCACACCATCTGATTGATTTATGGCTAATCAAAGTGTAGTTTATTTAACGTTAACCATGCACGCCTAGCCCTCTCTCGATTGAGGTCAACAATGTGCTAGGTCTGGTCCTTCCATTCAGCGTGTTTTTTGCAGCAAAGCTACGTCTGCAGTTTGCTTATATAAATCCTAAAACTAATGCAAGACAGTATAACTCATTTATTTTCCAACTCTCCAAGACTAAATAAGAAACCATTGTCAGAATTCGAAGTTTGCTTATCTAAGTGCTGGATCCTGACACATCAACACCATTCATCACATCTGACATTTGCTTCTAAAAAAAAAACAAAAAACTGTGGATTAATAAACTAAAGAGAAGAATAAGTGGCGTGTTCAGGCTGAATGTTGTCTGACGGATGATAGCATGATAAGACAAAACACCTACACGGAAATAAGAGGCCACAGTCTGTCTCCTCATGTTGGTGGTTTCTTCTGGGTGATGCATCATCTCCATGGTGTCCACCTGAACACAAGCATTCACAAGTGAACGTGCTGCATTCACAGACCGGGAGCATTACTGCAAGTGCCACAGATTCAATTTAGCTGCTGTTATTTGTAACCTGATGTCCTCAGTGAGCTCTGTAGAGATAAAGGTATTATTACAGCATGTCTCCCTCCTCTAAATGGGCCAGTTGGGAATACACAGCTGTACTAACTGAGCCGTCTGTATAACATAGCACCATAAACACTTAAAGCTAACAATCTAGAGAATAATTCTGCACTGCTGTGGGGCATGGGAAAATTGCAGAGCGCTCTGAATAATGAGACTAGCCATCACCGAGCAGACAGTCATACCAAGGAAGGATTAACGAGGACACAATATAAGCTTTCTAATGGCCCTCGCAGTTCATGGCTTCATCAAAATTAATGATGCAACAGATATTTTATGGTAAATCTACGTAGCAAAGTGCATATGTTAAAACTTTATTTCATCCTAGAACAGAGAGAAAAGTGCATCAGTTCTGAGGAACTCGGATGGAGTGGACGCTTTGCTGTTCTGAAAGCAGATCAAACCAAAGTCACTTCTGCTCTTCTAACAAAGGAGAAATACGTGTTCACACCACTTTAATCTGTTTGTACTGATAACATTTTTATGTCAATTTCTGTCAACTTTCCCCCAACTTGACAGCATGAATATTACATCAATCACAATGAGTTCTCATTAAAAAGTGCAAAGAGTAAGTTCAGAAATGTGGAACTATTTATTTTTTTGTCCCATCTTTCTATAACAATTCTATAATACGTTGTATGTATATAAAGTAGAGTTTATAATAATTGTATTGTTCAGGAGTAAAGCTGAATATCCAAATTTAATAAAATATAGTAAAAGTTCATGTGAAGCAATCACAAGTTTATCAGTATATTTCATATATCCACAATTTGGCTTTACTGTCATTGGATTTTAATGATATTCAATAGATGTTAATGAAATAATAATTTTCAACTGCTTTGCGATTTTTTAAAAATAATATTTAATTTCAGAAACATTTGTTGTTTTTAATAGATGTCTTATGTTTTTAATAGATGTCTTAGATGTCTTACCTTCAACAGGTATTTGGGAGACTGAGTACAGCACAAGCCGGCAAATATCATGGAGATAAAGGAAGAGAGAAGTAGATAGACAAGAAGTAAAGAATCTGAAATTAACCTTTAAGGGGATTAACAATGTAAATCATAATGGGACAGACCGACATAAATCTGCAGCTGGTAAAAGAAAAGGATATAAAGAATAATAAAATGGATAGCTCAAAGACATTTTCAGTTTTACGAGAACTTTTGTATTATGGGCATTATGATTTCACCAAATACTTCCCCTTAAATGAGGTAAAAATAGACAAAGTGAAGAGGACACAAGTAAGACTACGAGACTGTGAATCCAGAAGTTGAAAGTTTGCAAGCTTCTCCTATTAGGAAACTTTTTGGTTAACAACGCTGATAGAACTATGTGATTTTGTGTGACGCCTTAACACTAAAACCAAACTCTACATAAAGAACCTCATTAGCTATCAATTTTAATGTCCTCCTCATTGAGACCCTCAATGATTAATTCATGAATAATCATTATTTTGATGCTATGAAAGTATGGATCTAAGTTGTGAACCTACAAGAAAAAATCATATGCTGTATCTCGGAACTGGGAAAGTGTAACTCGGAATTACATCATTTACAACCACTGCATGTAAATGACATAATTCCGAGTTATGTTTTCCCAGTTGAAAAGTTTTGTTTGCTCTGTCAGACCAAAAGAAGCTACATTTTAACATTTATGAGCAATTTACCTTTTCAAACCAGCCACTATTAGTGAGCAGCCATGTTCAGATGATATCAATACTGAAGTCAGGGTTGGGAAAACTTGTTTGACTTTCCAAGTTGGAATCCTGACTTGAGGGGATGTTTTCTTTTACTTTTTTCAGCCAGAAGTCCGAAATTCTGAGTTCCGAGCTTACAATGAAGGGAGCATTAAATTTCACCGTGTTTAGTGTGCATTAACAATCCAAAACAACGTCAGTAAATTTGAAATCTTTTATGCAGCAGATACCAAAATGCCAGATGGTAAAGCTGCATCACCACAAGCAAGAGAACAAAGATAACAGTCTAGTCAATTAAGGCTTCTATGCTCCACAGCACATGTTGTTACTCTGCTGCTTATGGTCTGATACCTGTGAGCAACAAATAAAAAACATTATGCTCTCCAATACCACGATACGTGCTACAGGAGAACACGTCCCACCTTTGTGCGTCCTGAACCGAGCTGCGGTGGCAGAGATCTGGAGGCAGCAGTGACCCTGGCCCTTGAAGTTGCCAAGTTTCCTGTATCAGAAAACCAAAACATCCATAAGGAGACGTGATACAGAAATTAGAAAGTAGTCATTTTACTTAAAGCTTAGAAAAGGTTTGCTGTATGAAATGGCATAAAGCAATGGTTCTCAAATAGTGGTGCATGTACCACCTGTGGTACTGAAATAAAATAAATAAAATTGGTGTCATTAAAGAATCATACCGGCTATTTTGCATGTTTGAGCCTAATATATTCAATTTTCACACATCACAATCATTTCCCAAACGATAAAACCGTATTTCAGCTTTCCTGATATTTTGCAAAATCTCTTCATTTTTCAAAATCAAATATTCAAGTGATACACCCACCTTAAAAATTGATGTTTTGTCTGCTAATAGTTACGCAGCCTTATGAAGTCATAAGGCTTAAATTTTCTGATAAATGCAGGTCTTCTTTTGGGACTATATTCCCTGGTGGAGAAGTACATTCATGCTGCACTTTTTTTTTATTGCGCTTAAACGCTAAAATTATGTAACTTTGAAAAAAACCTGAATATACATCTTGTTTGTGATGATGGATTATCTATCCCAAGAAAATTTGAAGTATCAACAAGTTGATTTTAATAGTGTGCAAGAATGAACTGAAACCAATGGAGGTCTGGAAGGTAGGAAAAAAATTAATTCACCGTTCCAGTAGTATGCTTTGGGAAATGATTGTCAGTAATGTTACATGTATGAAAATTTAATATTAGGCTCAAACATGCAAAATGGGCGGTATAGTCCTTTAACAATTAATTTTTTGAGTGAAAACACCCCGACCCCTCCCATTTGCACACTATAGCCCCTTTCAAACATGCACCACACTCTGTTAATTTGCTGGCAATTTAAACATTTCAGTATAATGTTTAAAAAGGACTCCAAGTCACTTTTTTTTAGTAAAAGTAGCGCAGGCAATTTTACTAGATAGGACCTTATAATATTTCGCAGCACAAGTGAATAAATGCAGTCAGACTGTCAGCAAAAGCACACACAAGATTATGATGCTTTGACTTTAGACATTTGTGTGTATAGTGAGCGAAGCAATCATGTGAGACTAGGAAGTGATGTTTTAAATTCTGTAGCTAGATCCCACATCTTTTACAAACGACAAAAAGGCTGAAAATTATTCTGATGCAGAAATTAGAAAGCTGCTCTCTATCCACACCGAAGATGAGATAAGCAGACACCTATAACGGCACTATGAGAAACGCCGTTTGCTGCTATAATCAATCTCTGACCTCGTGTATTATCAGTAACTTCCTGTGTTACCTCTCCTGGCAGATGCCAAATATTGCATGAAAATTGTGCCTCTATCTGTAAAGGTGCTGACATGTTTGAACAGGGTCTTTATGACACTTTGCTGTAAAGGAGACAAACAGTTTGAACGGCCAAAAGCACCATTTTAACAGAGAGGTAATACCAGCAATTTAACAGATTCCATGTCTGAAACAGGCTTGTATCAGTTCTCAGATTAGCTTTTCATGTTCATTCTTTAAATATACTAAACTAGTACAGCACACGTACACAACAGGTTTTTCTAGTCTTGTTTCTTAGTCTTGTTGGTGATATGGAAGTTTTGGCATTTGGCTCAAAAAGTGATCTTAAAAAAAAAATCCAGTGGCATAAAGGGAAACATACTGTCAAACTATGAATGTACAAGATAAAAGGTGAAATAAGAGTTCAGCGAGTGTTCATGCTGCAGCAGTCGCATGGACTCAGAGTGAAGCTGCCTGCACAGCAGCCCCACACACACCCCACACACAGACCCACACACAGTCACTCACACAGCGGAAAGGATATGAACACAGCATATGCAAGACAGTCTGAACATTTCAAAGTTTCTGCACAAGATGTCCAAATGTTTTCTCTGGCTGTATCTTCAGAGGCTAAACTGTGATTAATAGCAGTGAAAGAAGCCTTTGAAGCAGGATTGGTGACATCAAAGTCCTAATCCACGGGTGGCAGGATTTTTATAATGAGTGGGAAGTATCTTAACACATTTCAAAGGGTTTACTCCATGAATAAACAATAGCTGCACAGATGTGCCACACACACCTTTAGAAAAATACGTCTGCAGACACAGGAGGCAGCGTTACCCAAGCAGCGGTGTATGGTGAGGAGGAAAAGCTTTGTAATTTTTTAAAGATTAAACTGAATTGACAGGCCAACAATTGTTCTAGATTTTCTACCGCACACAGACGAACTTCTGAAATGCAAATATGGAGTCAGCTTTTGCAATATAATCTCAAGAGTTGAGTCAACTATGATAGACATGGTCTGACAACGAGGCAGAAACTTAAACACAGGATCAGCTCTTCCTTTACTCAAAAATGTTCTGGACTTTCAAGTGTACTAAAGGCATTACTCAATCATTCCTGCTTGTCTGGAGACCAAATATCAAATTATAATGGATTCATTAAAAACCAGATCACTTCTGATTTCAGATAAAGAGTTCAAAAAAGTTTCACAGTGAGCCAAAGGAAAGTGTTGTCTCGTGGTACAAACACAGGTATGGACACAGACACACACCCACTATCACACAAATAAGTGCACATACATATGCATGCACACACATGCTTTGCTGTAATCAAAACAACCCGGAACATACAATGTGAGAGGCTCTAAACGGACTCAGTCCTTCAAACCATCGATGATATTCTTTTTAACATTTCACAGTTTGCAGCTGAGTTTTCTTTATTTTCTAATGATTTATTCTGCTATTAACTCATTTTGATTTTGGTGCTCTGAGAGCTAAAACTCAGATAGTATGTCACATTAAACACACACTTTTATGCTTATTACAAACTGTTTGTTTTGTTAGTAGGGTATCTTAAAAAGTTATGGACAGATTTGGATGAAATTTGGGGGACAAGATAGCATGTCCCCCAAATTTGAGAGGAAGAAGTAATAAAATATATCCAAGATCCAGAAGAAGTTTTAAGCTTAAAAAATAAATCAATGTTAATGGCCAAATTTTAATGAAATGTAGCATGGTGGCTTAAAAAAGAAATTATTAGGATTTTGTTGGCCTTGGCTGAGGTATGCATGATAATGTAATTGGAAAAATATCTACAGGTGCTGAAATATTTACCAAAGGACTGAAGGAAAAATGTAAAACATGCTAACATGGAAATAATGAGCATTTAATTGCTTATTAAGAAGGCATGTTTGTGAGAGGGACAAATTTTACAACCTCAAACGCCCTTCGGCACAGTCTATACAAACCCACAAAAAGTATGATGTCTGAGAAACAGGAGCCGTTAAACTGTGTCGGGTGCATTACCGGCACACAGGCAGGGAGGGCCCCGCTCCAATTAGCCCAGAGTAAAGCTGGATGGATTAATTGAAGTGGGTCTTGTGCAAATGAAGTGCGCTCTCTCCTCTCCCCATTAGTGCTGCTGGGCCAGATCATCTGAGCACATTTGTCATGATGAATTAACGGCTGCGAGTGGAACGGGCTCGTGGAGTGTCACTGCGCTTTCACGCCTCTCACTTCCATGACACCATCAAGGGGAGATGAAGGGACTGTGCTGCGATGAGAGAAGCTATGACAGTTGTACCTAAGCCTCACAAATGGACACTCGCTGCTTTCTTCATCTATTCCTTGGCGGGTTGTATTAATTCATTCTCCTCCACATCCCCTCCTGACTAGATGATTAGAGCCCAGGTTAATAGTCAGTATCCTCAAAGATTTCCCCCTCCTGAGACATGAAAACACCTGTGATGTCCAGCCTTAAAGAAATCCCTCTAATTTAGATATAGCAGAGGGCTCGTCTAGTCTAATGATGTGGAGGATGATTATTCAAACAGAGAAAGGAGCAAGAATAAGGAAGATTTGTTCTTCGACAGCCAAATAAAGCATATGTGTGGTTTTTGTTACCGCTGGGAGCAGTTCTTTCTGCTCTCAATGCTCTCAATTTGTCATATGATCAAAATAAAGCCAGAAAGAACAAGAATATTCATAGAAATTGTTAATAATTAAAAGTCTAATACGAGAGGAAAACAGGTGAGGGGAGTATTTCCCATCAGGTCATTCTGTCTTGAGGAACAGGAGGTGGAGGGGGTGTCCTACTGATCGCTTCAGCTTCACGCGTGTCGCTCTTGGCATGGACTTTGAGGACAAACACAGAGACACACTGAGTGGAGGGGTGAGGGAGAGAGAAAGAGCCTTCCTTGGCATCTGTGCGTTCACTTTGAAAATTAAGCCCAGCGAGGATCCTGTCGAAGGGGGGAAAAAAAAAAAAAAAAAAAAAAAAAAGAAAAGCTCAAGCTGGCAGTTGTATTGGGGCTCTATTGACAAGAATAGTCAATGTGCTTGGGATTAAAAAGCAATCCTGCATTCGATATGACACCTCTCCGCACGCTTTTATGAGTGCCAGTGTGCGCCTTGTACTTCAGAAGCCGGGGATCGAGCTGTCGAGACGGGGGAAAATCAAAGATGTGAGTGAGAGAGAGAGAGAGAGAGAGAGAGAGAGCAGCCTTCATGAGCTGAATGAGCAGAGGCTCGCTGGATATCTCTCCCGCTCTCTTTTTTGAAAACATGTGATCTAGAAACTCAACTCAGCACCCAAGCAAATGAGATTAAAGCACCCTCACCCTCCCCACCATCCATAACCACCATTTACGCCTAGAGATGGCTCGAGGGGCTGTTGATTTAAACGCCATCCTCTACTGTCAGAGCAGATCAATCATAAAAAGCACAGTGTAATTGGCTTTTAGTGACACAACACTGTGTTGCATTTATCAAAGGATGCTGTAGCATGGTGACTGGGGGGGGGGGGGNGGGGGGGGGCTGCTTCTTGATGTTGAAGTACAGGGCCGTCAAAATCCTACTGCTGACTCAAAACATTCTCCAATGCCACGATTAGAGGAGAAATTGAACAAAAGTATTACTTGGTAAGTGTGTTGGTAGACAGTTCATGGATTGTGGTATCTGCTCACTGGAATGAAAAGCTCTCTACTGAGGGGGAGAACAAAGGGCCAAATGTGTCATATCACCTGATGAAGCCTGTCACTTCTACACGGGAGAGTTTCTTAACATGAAGGGGGAGGGAGGGAGAGAGAGAGAGAGAGAGAGAGAGAGAAGAAGAAAGAACGATCTGCAATTAAGGCATCATGCTAAGACGTCAAACCACCATGTACACCAACACATATGCTGGTTTTAAATTTAAACCATATCTCACAGAAGAGTATTTGCTCCTGCAGAGGTCCAGAAACTAAAATTCTTTACCGTCTGACATGCTGATAAGCCGGCTTTATGAACTCATATTGGTAAAATTATGATAAAAATAAACAAAACTCTCATCGAGATTCAGACATCTCTTCAGTCAAAGGAAATGGAAGACCTTTGGGAATTTTATGCACAAACTGGCTTATTTTATAGTTCATAATTATTAGCTTTTTAGAAAATTAAAGTCTACTCTAAATAGAAAAGATCAGAAAAGCACACAAACAACAAATCCACAAATTCAATCACATTCATCAGTTTTTTTTTTCCTTGAGTTACCTGGTTTTTGAGGCTTCTCATTTTCACTAACACAGATAAATTTTCCATTGATGACTGACTTGAGTCTGATAACATGTATTCTGATGTAAAATGAAGTCACGACTGTACTGCTTACAAAAATCAGAGTAAATATGTATCCTGCTCCTCCAAACATATGGTAGTAAATTTATAATATATTTCTGCACCTGCAGCTTTACATATATTTTGTGAGCGCTTAAGTTAAATCACATGAATATTTTATATGCTCACTGCATATTTTCACCGGAGAACCTGGGTTGACTAATAATTCAAAATGACAACAAATTACACCAGTGCAATGCAGCTCATGCTCATAGTGGTGATTTTTTCCTACACACAATGTAAATTCTGCAGTGTTAAACCCTGGCAAAGACGAATAACAATGTGTAGCAGCCAGCAGGAAAAATGTGTCTTTAAAGTCCGCTATATGTAAATGTTAAGGTCTGATAGAGGAACACACACATCGCAGTGGAGATCCTGCTTTTGCATTGTGCTCTGACAAAGGACTGGCAGTCTGGATGTACCGTGTGTGTGTGTGTGTGTGTGTGTGTGTGTGTGTGTGTGTGTGTGTGCAGATGTGCTGTTCTACAAGCAGCGAGGCCAGGCAGCCCCAAGGCACCACACACACACACCGGTCTGGGAAAGGCCCTGGCTTGGAGGAATTTGTCCATGCAAATACATCCCATTTCCTCTGACAAAACACCACCACATGTCCAAGCCTCAAGGACCCGCATTCTGCAGGGCTCAAGTGGCCTCGCTTTTCATCCTGTGGGAGCCTTTTACTTTCTGGATCTTTCCTACTTTCCTACTATTCTCATGACACAAGCAACAAAACCCAGATGATCAAATTATCAATGTGACATCTAAAATGAACAGCAAGAAATCTCAAATCTCAAATATTTTTGACTTTCACACTAAACAAAATACACAGTGATAAAAAAAAAAGGTGGCAATTGATCTGGTTCAGAAGACTTTTGTCTGTGTTATTTCAGTTTCACATGTTTACTGATGTCACCAGCAGAAATATTAATATTCCGTGCATGTGCAGCTTGACATCCCAGATTCCTTATTTTGCTTTCATCAATATATCAAGCTGCAGGTCTGCAAGGGTGCCCCCTAGTGGTGACATTGTGCGTCTTTAAGTGAGGATGAGGCCCTGAATGTGAAGCCACCCTCATAAAACTGATTTCAATCAGATCTCCCCGATAATGGTAATTTCATAGATAACAGCGAATGTATAATGTGAAGCAAAATGCAAATTAAATCCCCTCACAAATTTCACCCTGAAGAAGAGATTTCTAATTTTCTTGTGCTTTACTCTGTCTTTTCCAGATTGATAAGCTGGAGCAAAGTGTTTCATAGCTTTTATCTAATGAGATGATCCTCAGTTTAGTAAACTGCAAGAAGAAAATTAGACCTCTAGCTCCAGAGAAATGACAGCGAGTGACTGCAAACACATTACAGAAACATTTTCATTAAAATGATAACTAACAAAAAAGAATCTGTGTGCTTAACTAGAAGTACTTTAAGATTTTGCAAAGCTTTTTAGGAGGGCAGAAAAAATTAAAAATACATAACAGAAACTGTTTATTTTTATGATGAGGCATGACGTTAAATTGATTCAGCAGTCTAAATGGCAGGGCAGGAAAAAGGGCGGTGGAACAAGAGGAAATAAAATGGCTTTTAGACCTAATTGACACTATGTCAGCAGCAGTAAACATTACAGCACATCTTAGTTTCTATTCAGTGCTTTTGTGCACTGAAGTGCAGTGTTTATTGAATGTGCTTTTCAGAGTGTATTCCTCTGAAGCCATTAATAGCAGAAATGAAGTGGCTGAAGACTCCCCTGTGCACAACCCACACACACATCTCATGGATTTCTACTGGAGACTCAGCCGAGGTGCCTATTGTCAACTGAAGCTCCTTTAATGCCACTGGAAGCGACAGCAGGCATTTACAGGTTCCCAAAAAGGAAGTCAATCACATAATGTGGCTTAGCTGAAATAAAGTAGGAATGGGAATCTGATCATTTAATACATCCATTAGCATTTTAGCTAAGTGACCAGGAGGCCTCAGCCATGGCTAATGACGCATGCATTACTACCCTCATTTAACCAACAGGAAAGAGGTGGGAAGAATTGCTTTTGTGTTCTCTAAATACTGTTTCTTCATCCCCCCGGGTATTTAGAAACCTTATCATAAAAATATCCCACTGCACTCACAATCTGTAGATAGCATTCAGCAGTGAGAAACCAAGAGGGCCAGCTTAGTGAAAATAAAAACAGAGCACCGTGCAGAGAGCTGAGTCTCTCCGCAGATAATGGAGACTGCAGATTTATCCCAGCACAGTGCATAAAGGCTTGGAATGAAGGGGGGCCGTGAGATGCCTCAAAAGCTGCGTCTTTAAGCAACCCACTATAACCTGAAAGGAGGCTCCAACAACAGCAGACACAAGCACAATTCAAAGAGTAGTACAGAAAGAACCCTTGAATTGTTGACAATAGTTTGCTTTATAGAAAAGTTTCCATAAATTGTGGTTAGCAGTGATATAATGTTCCCAGCTGTTATATTAGTGGCTGATGTGGAAACGACATACAGGATGGTTTACCTGTTTTAGTTAAAGGGCTTGAAAACAGCTGCTGCAAAAGTTTGTTCTCTGATGTTCTCAGCACCACAACGATGTCTGCAGGAAGTGTGTCTCTGTTCTTCTCCAAAAATCCATGCACACTGTACATGACCTGCAGAGCATGACATAAAAATATCATCATTTTGTTCATTTTAGTGCTGACAACCGACGGCCATTTAAAACTGCAAACCGCTGATTGTAAAAATCTTATGTACCATCTCAATAGAAAGACATAATTAGAATTTTTCAGACAGCTGCAAACATTGTGAGTGGCATTTGCGACACACTTTTTAATAGATTGAATTATTTAGTTAAAACACTGAATCTTCATTCTTATGATACCGATAATCAAGTCCAATAATGATGCTAGTTATTGATATGGTGTACAGATCCTATGATGCTTTTGATACCTTTCCTGCATAATGCTGGATTCCAAAACAAAGCTCCATACATTTCGGTATCCAGAAATACTTGCAGCGCAAATTGTCCTCAAATTTATCTGAAGGAAGAAATTGAAAAAGAAAAAAATAGATATGATTCATGCAGTGTAGCTCAAAGAGACTTCAATAGTTCTGTGGCAGAAACTCCAGCTACATTCATACGAGGACCTGATTCATAACCTCCACCAAGAAAGTTACATTTTCATCCACGTCTGTTGGTTGGTTGGTTTTGTTTCTTAGCTGGATTACTCCAAAATGTCTGAATTTTGGCAAAAACTGGTGGAAGGCTAGGGCAAGGCCCAGGAAGAACCCATTAAATTTTTGGTGTGAGATATTTTTGCCAATTTCTTCCAAGGAATCACATCAATATTTATATTTATCCCATAATATATGATTAATAGATGCAACTTGGTCCAGATCTGGATACATTTTTAACAACTACTGTTTCTTATTATGTCCAATTATGTCTCTTTTGGGCAGTATATTATTAGAACAAAACAAATGTCTACTTACTCAGCCCTGGCAGAGGTATGAGTCTAGTTTGGCCAAGCATCTTTACAGACCACTTCTCGTGTCTCATGTGAACTTCAGCATCTTACCCACTAAGGTCTGGTCGGTGGCCTGTGGGAAGCGGCTCTCCTCATCCAGCAGGGAGAGTAGACCCATGGGCTTCTGCAAGAACATGTCCAAGATGGGCCTGTTGTCCTCGTACTCCACCAGGCTGGCATCCACTCCTTCACTCTGGTATTCCATCTAATTGGAACCAGTGAATGTAGAACAATCTAGTTAATGATTTCTCTAAATAACCCAATTAAACAATCTGGGCTAAATATGATAAGATTTGTGCCCGTTTGGGGAAAAGAGTTTCTAATCAACAACACCAAACAGCTACACCCGCCTGTTTTTCTGGTTGAAGTTTACAGCATAACAGAGTCTTTGACTGAATGCATAAAACAGAAGCTCTGAACTAACAGAGACTAATTAACAGTTACTAATTTATAATTTTGTTCAATTTGCAAATAACCCCGAGTCATATTATATATTGTTGTGCATCTATTTAATTGAGATCAAAAAGTTCTTTTAAATATATATTTTACTAATAAAGTGTAACCAATGGATCTAAACCACACTCATGTTTAAGCCCATTATTACATGATTGAAGACATCCATGCCATATAAAAAAATATATTCCCTTTCTAGAATCTTTTTCAACAGTTATTGGGCCTTATTTTAAAAAAGTAAATACTATTATAATTTTGTAGTTGGTGCTAGAGAATCCTGGAAAATGTAAATGAATGTGGACAGACTATCATCAGAATGCTCCTTCCACAAATGATTACACTTTTTATTATTCCTTTCAGAAGGACTGCTGCAAGTAAACAGACTAAAAGGCATTATGGTAAAACAGTTCTTGATTAATGTCTATTCACTGCCATCAAGGAAAATAAAGACTTCTCACACTTCAGGGTAAACAATTTCATTAAATCAATTAAGAGAGTAATTTGACTGTACACAACAGAATAAACAATCCTTTACACATGGCAGCCTTGCCACGAGCAAAATGTGAGGACATGTCTGTCCTGATGGATGTGTAAGTACACAAGTATTATTAAAATGACTGATTTCCATAACAGGGAATCTATTCAGCACAACATGGTTTTTGTTGGGGAACTATGTACGTTGAACTGACTGTTTTGTGGATTAATTGATTTTTATTTTTATGCATGATGCATTAGCGTGGACCTATGTCAAACACAAAACACTTTAAAAAAAAAAAAAAAAAAACTCACCTGTTCAAGAGCAAATATGTGCTGGTTGAAGTAAAATTGAATCTGCTCATTTGCAATGTTGATGCACAATTGTTCAAAAGAGTTCTTCTTGAAGTTTTCAAATCCAAAGATGTCCAGAATCCCAACGTTCATGCCGCTCTCTGCAGCACTTCAAAGCAGAAAAGGAGGACAAACAAACTTATTCTTCTATGTAACAGAATAAGCAAATCCCCAGCAACCATATCAACTGATAAAACTTTAATGATAATCCAACTTTAACCCATATACAGAATCTGGTCTGAATGGTCTGATGAGAAATCGTAAACATCAGATTTGAAATGGTTTTGTTTCAGCCTTTATCAATTTAACCTTGAGTTGTTTTCAAGATTTGCGCAAACAAAACAAATTTCTACAACATATAAAGAGCGAACATTGTGCAATTCATATTCAGTGCATGGAGCTGGCTAGTTTCCCTGATCAATCATTAGCCACTGTATGTAGAGGTCACCTTTAGCCTGTGCTACCGGGTTATTAACGGCAATAAGAAAAACCCAAAAGATGACTGGAATGCAGACAGGAACTCGTGCTTTTGTACATCTCTGAGCGATGACTCCTTGACAGTCAACACTCATATTTATGAAGGAACTCTTCTGGATCAATGAATAGCCCCTTTGCAGTCTCTCTGAAGTCTTTTTAATCATCTGAATATTATTTTCTCTGCACGCAACACTGTATCAAAAATTTATTAAAACATTTTTTGCTCTCCTGCTTGTCTTGTGCTTGCACATTGATATTCTCCTCTGTGTTTCCATCTACCTCTACAGACTTGTGTTTGCCTCTGAAGACTTCCATAAAGGTCAACGGAGCTCTACAGAAACTATGTAAGATCATCTGAGACAATCACAGGGAGAGGAACAGCAGACATCCAGAGAGATACTCATCACACTCACCACATGTTCAAATCAGGCTGCAGCAGGGAGTTGATGCGGTTGACTATCCAGCTGAAGAGACGTCCGTATAAAGCTTTGGACATGGCATCTCGGACGTCGGCTGCTTTGTCCACGGTGTTAGTACGGATGATGGTCTCGCCCCTGGTTACCACACAGTGCGAAGTCAGGGCCTCCTGGAGCTCATCAGGTCCAATGCTGAGGAGAGATGCCGCTAAAAGGCAGGTTTGACAGATTAATCAGTGTAATGATTTACTATAATATTGATGCATAAAATATGTCTAAACAATCCTTTACTGTGGATGTCAATTAGAGAAAACTTGCACTCCTATTGCTCCTATTTTCTTGGTAATAAAATAACACTACAACACTAGTTGTCTAATTCATCTTACCGTTCCCTAAGGCCTCTGAGTTAGGCACTTCACTCTTATCAGTCTGGTGCTGAGATGTGATGGCTGCAAATTCAATATTGCCAGTGTTCAAAATGGCCGAGAGAATCCTGTAAACGGAATTAACCTCCTAAAAAAGGAAGAAAAAAAATGGCAAATAATACAGCACAGATCTGATTTAAGCAATTCCATTTAGTCAAGTATTAAAGTACCTCTTCAGTGAAGCCGATATTTCGGAAGCATTCCTGAATGGCATCAAACTGCTCTTTATACAATTTGCTGGAAACAATGTCTTGCATCACTTTGCAGTGGTGACTGTCAATGTATCTACAGAAATAGAGTAAATCTGTTAATAGACGCAGGTTTATTTTGCAGCTAAACATGTGAGGTTTTCTATAGGTCAAATTCAAACTGCACAGCTAACCTGGGAGGTTTCCTGTCTGGTAACCTGTAAGTCTTCAGCTTATCTTGGTGGTAAAGCCCGGCATATATGTAATAAAATATGTGGAAGTTCTTCTCTCCCCTGAAGGAAAAAAAACATAGTCAGTCATATAACAAATGCAGCGCCAATCAGACCAAATGTGAGCCGCACATACACAGCCTGTTTGATGACCCTCGACTTCTCCAGCAGGTATTCTGATATCTTGGCCCCAATGACAGCTCCTGTAGGTGTAAACTTCATCTCCAGGTACTTTCCAAAGCGACTGGAGTTGTCATTGATAGCTGTGCAAGCATTTCCAAAGGCCTCCACAAGGGGGTTCACCTGTAAGATCTTCTCTCGCAGAGTCCGATTATTTGCCTGAGAGAACAACATGACTCATGAGAAATCTGTGGTGTGTTTGGATGGTTCTAGTTCTGACAGTAGAACAGATTCACACACAAACACTGCTACTATACCTTTCCCAAGAAGGTAAGATGTTGAACAATCAAGTGAGCGCTCTCCGTTTTGCCGGCGCCGCTCTCCCCACTGATTATGATACACTGAAACAAAAGGAAACAGTAAAAAAAAGTATTTTAGAACAACTACTACACACAACAAAATCCATTCATGATTTCTATTGCTATGTTTTCATTTTTATTTTCTTAGTAGAGTTAAGCAATGTCAACATTTTCATTTTTTGACTACAGAAAAATTTGTGATAAAGGATACTATCATCCTAATTGACTAAAAGAAGCTAATTATTAATTAATTTCCAAATTAATATTAATGATGCTCATTCCATGTGCACACTATCTACTTCCATTCTACGTGGGTGTCAGAAAACTTTCATGCTCATACTCTAAGATTCTCAGTTTTAGTAGGTGGCTTGTAGGTGAAGTTTACTTAAACATTTTGGTTCGCTCAAAGGTCGAATTTCAGTTACAGTTACATGAAGCTTAAGTAACTATGGTTGATTTTTTTTCATAACAAAACATATGAGAGCATAATTTCTCAGAATTTGTGGCAGAGTTTTATGTGGAGCAGACATTGATATATTCCAGTCACGCAACTCCAAAATTCCAGCAGAGGGCAGTTCTCAAATGCCCAACATTTTATCAAATCACAGCGTGCATCAATGATGCATGTAACATATCACCAATTCATTGCTCAGCTCAGATTGCATGGCTGAGTATTTTTTTTTTTTTTTCTGTATGATACCTGGTCTTTGCAGAAAGTCACCATGCCTTGGTAAGCTGCATCGGCGGTAGCAAAGATGTGTGGAGGGTTGTCACTGCGCTTCACACCATGGTACAGCTTAGAGAACTAGAACACACACATGCATGGCAAAGGCAGCACCAGCATCCATACCAATCATTTATTATACCATTGTGACTGGAGATACTACAAAATTGAAGTGACTAGTCCATAACCAACCTGGGGAGAATAGATGCTGAGATTCTGAAAAGGATTGAGAGCGATGAGGATGTCACCAACGTAAATATAAACCTGCAGGTCATCATACCGCTTCTGCAGATGGCTGATTATTGTCTCCTACAGAAAAGGTAAAAGCCTTGTAAAACTCACTGCATGCATCAAATGCCTTGTACCTAGAACCGATGAATACGCAATGAGGTAAACATATTAAATCTTACCTCATCTAAGAACTCCAGGTTTACCAGATCATCATCAGGACAGCTCTCTATTATGAGAGTTTTACGAGTATTGATCCGCTCATGCCTGTATGAAGCCAAGGACATGATAATGCCTCAGACAGCTTTAAAGTGACCACCAAACGAGTAACTGGAGTTTGACTGCCTGCAAGACCCATTCACACCCAGGTTGTGTGTGAGGCCCTTAAGGCCTTCCCTGGGGATGCCTCTCCCATTATCACAGGCTATGATTGCACTTCATCTGGCTTTGACCTATCTCTCTGCAATGAGACCTAGTGAGCAGAGGTCAACATGGAAGCAGCTGGCTCAATGGGAGTATGGGGATCCTCAGGGGACAAGAGATAGAGCGAGAGAGAGAGAGAGACAGACAGACAGAGAGAGAGAGAGAGAGAGAAGAAAATCCATATGTGCCTACTTGGGCCTCTATCATTTATTTCTAACTTGCTTGCTTAAAAGCAGCTGCCAATAGGTACTTTAAAGTTGTGTATGTCTTTATTTTTATCTGAAGTCATTGTGCGCTGCTGATCTGTGGCATGGGCAAGCCCCGTTCTCACCCTACAAGCTCCTAAGCTCATTATCCACTTTCACTGTGGACGGAATTCAGGATCAGACTCTGACTACGCACACTATCGGGAGTAAACAGAGCTGGCACAACATCAAAAGTCTCAGTCAAGGGCAGGTTCAGCAAACTCCTTTCTAAAGAAGATTAAGCATTTCTAAAGTCAGAATTTCTTAAGCTAAACACGATACACAAAATTTCAGTGTCAGGAATCTTTTTTTTATGCTTATGACCAGGCTGGTATCATTTTCCTTGGTGAACAAATAGGACTTATTCATAAGCCTCATTAGCTCATCAACAAAGAAGATGGTACACATTTTCCAGAAGTAAATCAATCTTGAAAAGAATATTAACTCCCTTATTGGTTTAATCACATGGCCGGAGACGTACTTTGTACTAAAGACTCCTCAGCAGATAGCTGTCACATCCTCTGGCCTAAATGGCATTTATTAATTTAAGGTTAGCACAATCACTCCTAGCGAATTAGTCACACTCCTCTAACTACTCTTTAATCACAAACTGCAATGTCCATTACTCTGGCTTGTCTTCATTTTGTACTGGAGTGTAAGCAGATGAGACCCTGCCCCCTACTGGACAAGAAAAGTATCTCCAGTCATTCAGTGCTCATCTGCTGCCACAATGATCACCAATAAAACACATAAATGAAGCCATGAGCTAAACATCTCTGCAGATTATTTAGCATGAAGTTTCGCCTGAAAAGTCAAATTCTCTGCAGAGACTTACCTAGTTTTGGTTCTGCAGGCCAGTTCTTGTTGCTCTTGGATGAGGGCAGCCAACTGCTGACGGAGCGCCACATCTTTCCCATGGGCCTGTTTGATGAAGGGATGCTCCAGGAGGTGGGTCACAGATGGACGTGCCTCAAAATCCTTTATCAGACACCTTCCAAACACAAAAACCTCAAACAGTTACTCATTCCCATACCGAACATACAGAAAACTCTGGACACCTTAGAAAGTCATGGCAGCTATAACCTACAAAAAAAAGCAATCACCTGAGCATTTCAGAAGCTGATTAATCTGGAGCAGCGCTGACACACACACTTACACCAGCAGGGAGATCCTGGCAAATGTTTCTGTCTGTGTCACTCAACTGTCTTTCTCTACTGTCAGAGAACCACATGGTCATGATCACCATGGCCCCGAGTCCAAACAAGCTGCTGTAGCACAACAGGAAGTCCTATCTGTGGTGTGCAGCATTTGCCAGTGTAGCACAAACTGATACAGCAACTCAGAAGAACATGAAAACCCCACCTGAACTCAAGAACATATCTGAAAATCAATCAACATCCCACCATTGTGCCACTCATCTGCTTGTTCAGTTAAAGACTAAATTGTCCGAATGTGTGTACGAGCTACAACACTAACGGTTACCAGAGGAGGCAAGATAGGAGAGTAGAAAAAACACAATCTAATTCCTGCTGCCTAATCTATGCTGAAATACTGTTTGTGTTATCAGTTTGTTTGGCTCTGAAGTTAATTCCATGAATTCATTAGCGTCAGAACATTAAGCAGAGGTTTGTGCTATTAGCAGGGCTGTGCTGCTGGGAAGCTGAACGTCAGGCCACTTTGTCACAGAAGTCAGCTCAATGGCTGCATAAGTGCAGACACCGGTGTATTTATGATTCCAAAACACACACAAACACACCTACACACAAACACACACACATTCAGTCTACAGCCTCGACAGAGATATGTGCTGACCATTAAGGAAGTACTTCTTCTCATTCAAAACTTATGTCCATTTGGGGTGTCCAGTTGGAAAAACTTTTTCCTCTATATAGGAAAATGGGGAAAAAAGGGAAAGGGGGGAAAATGGGAAGTGAAAGGGAAACAAGCACACAAGCGCGCACGCACACACACACACACACACACACAGAGGCTGACAGGACTGAAAAGGCTTCACAAACAGCCTGCAAAGCTTGATAACATTGTCCAGCCTCCTCACATTGTACCCTACTGGGCTTTGCTTGGACAGATTAATTTTGATATGGTATCACACAATCCATTAATTCAAATTACAGAGAAAAATTCAAAAAGTACACAACGAAACCCCCTGCAATGACACCGTGCCATAGAAAAACTATAAAAACTGTGTGTTTGCCACTTTAATATGCCTAATATGCCTTCAGTATGCAGTACATTTGGCTGTGTTTTGACCAATCAGTAACTCAGGTGATTGCTCTTGGATGTACTATTTATTTTTCAAATGACTCCTTTTCATTTATTCCATTTAAATGCAAACATTGATGTGAACATCAGAGTAAACCAAAAAACCCTGCTCATACAAATACTTCTGCAAACAAATAGTATTTCCTCGTTATTGTTGAGGCTTGCACATCGCCGTGTAGTAGATATTAAGGTTGTATATTGTGAGCGACCATTACAGGCCACCTCTGACATTATTAGCTTTGCACAGTGAAGGAAATGATAAATTATCTGGACCTTAGATAGAACTGATAATTCAGCTGAATTAGTTTGTTCCTCTGTGGCAGATTTACACAAATTAAACTCAAAGACTAGAGGGTTGATAGAATCGAGCTATAAAATATCAATTTCAATTCCCCTCCATGTTTACGTGCACGTTCCTGCTTTCTGACAAGATGCCGTAATGTTCTAATGTTCAGCTGATCCTGCTGAGGCTGATTACAAACTGCTTTATTCCCGTTTATTTTCTAATAATTTCATACTATTAAGTGATAATGTCTTATGGGTTGGATGATGCTACAAATTATGCCAAGAAATGCATGTAAGACTTTTGCTTCTTGTTTGTTTCAGTGTCTTCCTTCATATTTCCAGCATGAATGGCTTTCAGAAATGTGACTTCTTTCTTACAGGGGATTCTTATTTCTGGGAGGCACATATAATGGATGCACAAAATATGTACAAAACCCCTTCAAACCTGCAAAAATATATTATTATTCAATGTATATTACTAATCCCTTTTTGGAATAAATCACTGTAAAAAAAAACAAACAAAAAAAACCTCAAGACAGAAAAAGGATCAACTTACAGATTGAAAGTAGAAGACACTTACTGGCCAATGAAGTGGCAGAAACTTCTGCACCACTGTTCTGGATTGCGTAACGTCGGGGAAGGATTTCTGAAACAAAATCACAAATTGCATACAGAAGTCAGGATTGATATATATATATACAGGTATATACTGTATATATATATAAAAAAATATGAGTGTCTTCTAATGACATCATCATCACTGGAAACTGAAGACTGAGCATGTGTCCTGGATTAGCTTATAAATGACATCTAGCAGAGTGTGACCATCAGACTCCTGTGAGAGCTGCACAGGAGTTTTGGTCCTGGGATGAGTTGGTAAGGGGCCAGGACTGTGGCAGCCACAGGAAAGTGACAAATGATAACAGCTCCTCCACTGTCTGGCAGGAAGCATCTGCCATCGGGAACCAAAAGTTATAGGAGCTACTTATACCTCTGTCAGCAGCATTTAGGGAAGCCATTTATAATGAGGCAAACACTTTTCAAGTGCTCCAGTGTGCATGATGACAGGAAGCGGGCTTGTATGAAGAACCGAGCCTGGCTGGGCCTGAGCACGTTCACCAGGAGCAGCCAGTCTGACAGCTGGAGGTTAATTACCTTAACGAGTTCACACATTTCAGAAAGTCGAAATCATAAGTATAAAAAAAAAAAAAAAAGNAAAAAAAAAAAAAAAATGCATGAATTTGGGACTAAAAATTAAAAATACACCCATAGCCAAGCTAGATGCAAATACGTACT
Organism: Lucifuga dentata; assembly: GCA_014773175.1. Classification (NCBI taxonomy): domain Eukaryota; kingdom Metazoa; phylum Chordata; class Actinopteri; order Ophidiiformes; family Bythitidae; genus Lucifuga; species Lucifuga dentata. Next base: position 56,258 of record VXCM01001400.1, read on the forward strand.
AAACGCCAACCTATTAAACATCTTCCTTTATGGCGGCAGGTAAAAAAATCTGTCATTGTCCACATCAGTAAGTTGCTCGAGTCTTTGATAAGGATTGAGACAGGCAATCCTTCCCCAAGTGCAGATCAAAGCCAGTAACTGAATGCTTGAATGCAACCTCTAATATGAGCCTGGAGACACATTCTTGATGTTGTACCATACACACACTTATACATAACAAAGTCAATACAACAGCACATTCCTGATAACACTGTCAAGTGCGTTCCTTGTGCTTAACAAATTCGGGCGATTTTTTTTTTTTTTTCNTTTTTTTTTTTTTTTCGTATTTGTGAGAGTGCTGGCTCATATTGTAAACACAAATGGCTTATTCAAATGTATGCATGCAGCGCTCGCACTGTCACACGTTCCTCAGGCTGGATTTAAAGGCTGTAACTAAGCCGTGAAGAATGACAAAAATCAGCCCAATGCAATAGTTGAATACTGTATGATACTTATTATGCAGAATTTATAATTCCTCCCATTTCCCACAGGACATAAAGTCTTATTTTCACTCATGCAGCTCTTTAGGTTGAGTGTTGTGTTTGCACTGAATGCTGCACTTAATGTACCATTATCAGCGCTAACTATTATTATTATTACTTTATTTAGAATCTCTCTCTCCACACAGCTCTGCTATTTTAAGAGAACTCAGTGGAGCTTTCTCATGGTTATTAATGAGGAACCAGAGAAAAAAAAAAAAAAAAAAAAAGCAAGATCTTCTGCCAGGTCTCCACAATTAGAGACCACTAGACCAGATGACATAAAATCTTTAAAGATGTGTTTATTTTTATGATTGACTAAATAGCCAAACTACAGGTAATAATTTGAAGCAGCATTGTAAATTCTATAGTTTGAAAAACCAGATATAAATACGACTACTACTACTAATACTGTAAATATGACAAGGACACTAATTAGCACACATACCTCTGCCAAGGCTGAACAAGCCTGGGCAGAATACATGCCTAAAGAGAAAGAAACAACTATAATTATCATAATATTTATCTGGATCTATCCTATAACTATTAAAGATACTCAAAACCATTTACTGCTGCATGTATCTGCCACTTGTCCAAGCATACATTTTAGTCCACCAGATCCGGATCCTTATCCAGATTTTGACCAAATTGTACCTATCGATAGTCTTTCATGGAATAAATATGTCTGTTTTAATTTAAATTAGTGTATTATTTTGGAAGAAATTGACAAAAATATTGAAAAACACCCTATTTCGCGATGTGAAGAAATCATTTAAAAAGTGAAGATGTACAGGGGCCCAAAATAAAGACTTATTCAATGAATGGTCCATCCACTTAAAATTTCAGCTCATCCATCACTGCAGCCAGAGAACCAGCAGTTCCTTGTGCACACATGAATGAACACAGAGAACTGCTGCTACATTTATCATGTCCTCAATCTCTGCAACTGTATCCCCAAATGCTAGAATACTAGATATACCACACAGAGCAGTAAAAGAACTGCATCAAAGACAGAGGCTTTAAACCTTTTACTCATGATTGGAAAGTCATCCAAGCACTCGCTGATCTCCTGCAAGGGTCAACACCAAAACCAGTTCTGAATGTGCAGGGGAACTGGCAGTCAGTGACATTAAGATATATGGTTGCTTTATCCTACCAACCACACTTTAAAAAAAAATGCAGAATGAAGAAAAATTGTGGTGCTCTCTTTTCACAGAGTAAAAATCAACAATTTGTTGTGCTAGACAAAAACCAATTATAATGTTGTGGCACACACATATTTAGAATCAGCATTAATTCTGGCACAGCAAAGTTGCTGTTTATCTCCTCTCCTTCACTCCATGGAATTCAGTTAATATATTCTTTATAGAGGGCACTAAACAATGCTCTGTACAGGTGTTATGCCACTTTTAACTTGGATAAGAGGACTCAACTAGGAAGCTGGTGAATAATAAAACAAGTTCAGTCTCTTGTAAAAGTGTCCCATAATGCTGTAGCTGCTCCCCAATAATTCTGCCTTAAATCTAGTATGAAATTTTTAAGGGTAAGTCAGTTGAAGGGACAATAGGACCAGGGTTTTAGTATGGTAGCTTGGTAACCCTGCGCCACCCCTTGAGGGTGCCATTGGCCCCATCTATAACCTTTGCATTGTGAAATACAATTATTCTTACATTACTAATTCAGTATCCAGTATTAAGTGACACATGGATCAAACATGACATTATTCATGTTAATCAAAACATGTCTGAATTCATATTCAGACATGTTTTTAGTTCATTTAAAGCTTGATTTTTCACAACTTGAAAGAGTTCATTCTATACATTAGAAACAGTGGAAAGTGTGTTTATGTCCCTCATCCTTAGCTGTTCTGCTCCACAGACTTTTTGCAGAAATGCAGCAGCACACCGCTCTGGATTTCTCTCCCTGAAACCCATGATTTGATTAGTCTTTGTTGCTTCTGACAAGCCATCATTTACTTCTATCATCCCGTTCATTCTGGTCTCTGCTCAGACAGATACAACTACTGTTAAATATGTGGCTAATATCTACAGGGATCTGGCCGAATAAACACAACCTTGAACGTCTTTAACAATCATCTCCAACCTTTACAGCATATTTTACACACACACTTTGGTTGGACGCTTTGAGTACAGAGAACACTGGCTCAACTAATTAACCTTCCCACATATTGAACATTTAAGACCATCTTTGGGTTGCGTTTCCATAATTAATTTAGCAGCGGATGATTTTACAACTTCACCCTCTGACATGCTCCATTACCTTTATTCATGGCTACTGTGGCCATCACATGTCTGTCACGTGTACTGTAGAACTCTTAATTACTTTTAAGACAGAGTGGATAATGGTAGAAAACGCATGTAGAAGTCTTCTGTCTTGGATTCAAATGAACAAATATCTAGACTAAAAACAGCACAATAATATCAAATATTTAATGTATTTATCCATGACCACATTATAAATATGAAATCTTTCTAAACTCATTAACAATCAGGTAGCACAAGCAGCAAGGTGACCCTAATTCATGGAGCTGATCAGCGTCCCCTCTGACAGATATACCCTTATCATTTATGGCCTGCTGGGAATACAATAATTTTCACCTGTGCAGATTCCCATCACACAACTAAAACAGTTACATAATGGCTATGATACCCTTGTTCTCCAAGCCCCTGAAGTCAAATATGGTGATAAGAGCGGGTGGTTATTTGGTCCTCACACTGAGTCATTAAATCTTCTGATTGACACAAGAGATTGTCCAGTGTAGGCTTACAAATGTGATCTCAGAAATGTAAAATATGAACCAAACCCGAGCTGTATTTTCTAATATTTGACTATGTAGATGGAATTCCAAGAGGATGGATGATGAGGTGGAAGATATAACTGTGTGACAGTGAATTCTGTGGGCTGGAAACACATTACTACACTCAACTGTAAAATATCAGAATGATAAAAGTGCGTATTGCATATCTGAGGGCCTATACGTAACATGGATTACATAACATGGTATACTTCTCACGGACAATGCATTGTCAGAAGCTTGTAACATATTAAATTAAATGCCAAGCACAGATTAAACACAGAGAAAAATAAAATCTCGAATTTTGTAATATCAAAACCTCTAAGATGAATCCGTCTCATTTCTGTGCCCATTCATTGTGTACCAATCTGTCTGTCACTAAAGCAACACACACAAAAGTGAAACACACTTCCCTATATGAAGAGAAATTCATACAGCAGAAATAATTCATCCCACCTTTCCTTGTGGTTCTGTCTGCCTTGCTACGATGATGAGGAAATATATTCCAGATAAATGACATGTTAACAGAATAATTTCATGGTTCAACACATTCGCTGTGATTTGTACTGGAACCTGCAACCCTAAGATCCCAGTTCATACAGCTGATGGATCAGGGTAAAATATCAATTTTGATCTGAAAAGGATCAGAGGAATATCAGTTTATTATGTCTAATTCTGTTAACATTTATGTTAACCACAGTTATTCTTAAAAATCTGCAGTAATATCTGCAATTGGCAAAGGGAACCACATACAGTATTATGATTAGGATACAACAAGTACTTAAAACACTAAATGCAACCCCTCGGCTGCATCTATCCTACCTAAAAAGGTGAGGTATTAAACGGTGGATTCCTCCTTCTAAACTGAGAATAACCTAAGGTCTGAAATGGTAATATCCATTTTACCAAGGCATCCTCACTTCAGCCTCGAATCTTGTAATTGTTGTGATCCATTTTTTTTCTGGTTGAATTTGTGGTGATGGTGGCTCCCATAATTCCTGCAACACAAGGCATGCATGTCCCTCCTCTGGCTTGGTGGGGAGGAGATAACATTGTGACGAGGAGGAGGTGACAGCCTCATCTCAATGTGAATGGAGCTAATCACCAATGCAAATTGCAATCAGAAAGGCACATCTTTACCTAACTGAGAGATAATTGCGTGATTGTGCTGATAACAAAAGGTCAACCGCATGTAGCACCAAAGCCTCAAATGATCATCAGACACAAACTGTCTCCAGCAGGGAATATTTTCAGACTAAATCACTGAATTAATTTGGGCACGACTACATTTTTGATGATAAAGATTCCAAAAGTGATTATTCAGCAGATGCCTCTTAGATAGGAATCATGGAAATGCAAATGCATTGGTTACAAATTAGTTACAAATATTGGTAAAAAGAAAAAAAAAAATCAGATGTAATGGCTCTTTTACTTTCTACATTTCACATCAGAATTTTTTAAAAATAGATTGCATTTGTCAGCATATATTTAGTTTTTCCCTTTTGTCGCCTCTATGTTGCAGTGATCCTGTCAAATTCACTTTGTTATTGTTCTGACAGAATGGAAATCAGTGTCTTTTTGCAGGCTGCCTCCAGCTGTGTGGTAGGAGCGCCCTCCAGTGGCCTTACCGAGGGATCTTGAAAAGGGCTTTAACTGGATGCATCTCTGCCAGTGGGGGATCTCCATCTGCCAGCTCGATGGCTGTAATGCCAAGAGACCACACATCACAGCGGGCGTCATACAAGTAGTCATACTGCTGCTCACAGGCTATGACCTGGAACCACAGAGAGAAGAGTAAGAGCACGATGGCCATCTGAACGACTCATTCAGTCCAACATCTTGTCCAAAATTCTTGAGCAAATCTGCCAGAAAGACCAGATGTCACTTTTTGCAGTGCAGCATTACCTGTCCTGAGAATTTCCCTAATCACCGTGGTAAACTGTGGTAATTAATGAAAAATATTTTAGATTATAAAGCTAAATGTTCCTTAAATGTTATAGCACTAACTCTGAATATCTGCCAGCATAACAGACAGACTCTTTGAACATGGAAAGGCAGCTATCTGAACCTCTCTTTTCCACAATCAATAATTATTATGGACACTACATTTTGCAGCTGGGTTTATTCTAATTGCCCCTAAGGTCCTTTCCTACCAGCCCAATCATTGCACCTCATTTCTGCCACAGAGTAAGCTGGGGGAGCCACAGACTCACAGCTATTAACCTTGAGGCGACCTCAAGTGCCTGGTCCATGGGGAGGAATACACCTCTACCTCCCTCTTTAACACACATATCTGACTTTGTTCATTTAAAATTTTCAGCAGCACATACAGTATGTTAAATTTGTTATGGCAGTATTACAGATAAATGTTAAATGCAGGAGTCTGACCTCAGGAGCCATCCAAAACGGCGTCCCGACTGATGTGTTCCTCCGCAAACGCGCACTTGTCAGTTGAGCTGATACACCTTAAAAAATAAATCATATAATACTTAAGATCTATTTATAATAACAAAGGTTGTGAGTTAGAAATAAATAGTGCTATATTCATCAATGTGAATTTTCTAGGGATAAAATCGAATTTATAGTACAGATTAAATGTTGGAATTAATCTATAAATTCTGGCATATAATTTAGTGTGGCAACCTGCCAAGCAGCAATAACAGTGGGCCATAATCATTTCAAATTATGTAGGACAGATTTTTATCAGCATGAGTCCACTTCATCTCCACGACACAGAGGACATAAACATGCCTGGAGGTGGCTGACAGTCATTTGCCATAACAGCTTTCTTTTAATATGCAAAGGATCAAATAATGCAATTTAAATGAGCGGTAATAGCCTCGGGTTAAGGCTACGCTTCATGGAATAAAAATATGTTGTGGCGAGCATGGGACTTCAATGTGCAGCCCTTTAAATGATTTATGCTGAGCTTGTGTTCCTCTCTTGCTCTTTACAAACAGACACTTCCCATCCATCAGTCAACACTGAAAATGACTAATTTATATAAAAACTTTAAAAAAAAAAACCCTTCAGAGAAATGATAGTGATAATAATTCTCAAGATTTTCTTTCTGCAGACTAGGGCTAAAATGTGAACAAAGCCAGTACCAAAGTCAACCAGTTTGACTCCTCCCTCAGTTGTCAGGAGGATGTTGTTGCCTTTGACGTCACGGTGTATAATCCGGTTGTTGTGTAAATGCTGAAGACCCTTGCAAGTCAGAGGACAGAAAACACAGAGTGCTTAGCATGTATCATTATTCATCTATGATCAGTATAAATTACTGTATAAAAGAACACCCACTGCTGTTAAAAGGAAATCCATTACCGCCTGCTGCACTTCCCCTGCCTAAATAAGTCCTTAGCCCACACTGTGTGTGTTCACATCCCACCTACGCCCGACCATTAGCAGCTGTGCAGAAGGCAACCTTACCAAGAGGGCACTGTATAAGATGTATGAGATAACGGGCTCCTGCAGACGCTGGCCTCGCATGAACAGGCCTTTGATGAGCTCTGTGACAGAGCCGCCGTTGCACAGCTGGGAAGGAGAGAGCGAGAGAGAGAAACAACACTCCTCCATTACTCACCGAGCAAGATTATGATTCATAGGCAGAGATATCCCACACACACACACACACACACACACACAGGAGAACGAGTCACAGATTCCTCTGCAGCATGGCAACATAACATTCATGTAATGCAGATGGGTTGCTGTGACAAACTGAGGCCTATTTTAACATACAATGTACAACGCTTAAGTAATTAATGGTTTCAGCAAAGGTACAATTGACTTATTACAGTTTTCAAAATCCCTACAAGAGGGAATTATGGGTTTTAGTCAGCAAATGTATTTATGTACAGTAACAAATGTATAGCATGGTACATTATGCATAGCAGCCTACTTGTTTTCATATATATATGTAATAATATATACTAATCTTCTAAATATGTTAGAATTGATGAATAATATAGGTTGTGTATTGTTTTGTATGCAGTACACTCCATTCTACTAGAGCAGTGGTTCTCAAACTGTGGTATGTGTGCCACTGATGGAACTGAGGTGCTCTCTGATGTTGCACCAGATAACTCTGGAAATGTCTGCAGAGAATCAAAGCAATCTAAATTGATAAAAAAAATTCTGTTGTTGTGGCAAATTATTAAGGAGTAGACCAGGTTTAATTAAGAAATTAAACCCGTAACAATATTATTCTCTTTTAAATACGTCACATATTTCCGTTCTAGATGGCGTCACACATGCATCCATGAGGTTTTTCTTAGAGTTGGTGGCTTGTTGGTACTTTGGTTTGTGTAGAGGCTTTACTTGGTGTAAAAAATTTGAGAACCACTGGATTAGATGATCTAATTCTATTCCAGATATCATAATTACCTGATTTTAGGCAGCTTGTTCTTGTTCAATTTTGTTCAGCTGCTGCATTAAACTGAGAATGAATGCATCTATTACTGCATACTGATTAAACCTGGAAGGCCAAAATGGTGTGTAGTGCTTTTATGCTGTTCTTATGCGCAAACCCAATTTCCCGTTGGAGGCCAAAAAAAAAGAAAGTTAATACTTTTCTTCTGCTCATATACACAAAAACATGTTGTACTGTGTAATAGGTTTGGGGAAACTGTTAAACTGTGATTCTGCATTGACTGTCTGCATAGACATTACGATGAGCTCACCTCCAGCACCAGCCAAAGCTGTCCGCTTGATAAGTTGTCTGACTTGTAGAACATGCCATAAAACTTGACCACGTTAGGGTGGTTGGACAGGGACCTCAGGATGTTGTACTCTGCCTCTATCTCCTCATCCACATCCTTTCAGTGACCAGAAAAGAAACAAAATTGGAATAAAGTTTTGCAAATATGAGGCAAATTTGTTACAGCTTTAAATATCAGTGTCAGTCACACCAAAAACTCTACTTAATCCTAAACTTGGTTCATTCATCACAAAAGACAGCAAAAAGAAAACTAAAATGAGAAGCCTGAGGCAGGGTTATAAACCTGGTAAAAAGGAAAGGAAGGTCCTGGTGCTGAAGTACTTCTGGAAGTAAATCTCAGAAGGAAGGAAGAGCAACAGTCAGAGGGGTAGAATTTCTCTTCCTGGATGTCTGAGTGATAGTGTCAGCAGTCTAATCAGGGAGAGGGATGAAGAAGGAGGCAGCTTCATCTTCATGGCCATCAGGGGAGCATCACGGTGGACAGCGCTGCTAGGATGGGGATTATTCCACTGACACAATCACAAGCACGTCTCAAACCAAGTCTGACTAACACAATGCGATGCCAAACGCATCTACAGCGCGTCCTTATCACACGCAGACAAATGAATGGATACACAGAAAGGATTCAGCCAATGCAGGAGCTACACTTTCTGGTAGGAGTGTGTGAGACTTAACATGACAGGAAATAAATGAAAAGGGGAGACGCTGATATATATCATCACAGCATGTACAACTACAACTGCATCAAGATGGTTGAGAGGAGGCTGAGTGGGGGGGGAAAAGTGCTGGAAACTTACTCTGTTTGAGTGGTCTGAATGCTGAGACAAGTCCCAGAGCAGCGAAGAAACAAAATCATTTTAATCTTTGTGGATAAGCTGTTTTTTGTCACACTATTATGAGTCAAAAAAAGAGCCTGTCACAATGAATGGTTGTGGGGCACTCCCTTACCAATATTTACAACAAAGGCTTACAGTGGGGAGGCACAATGTCAGATCAGATTTTACTTACATTGATCGGGTCCAGCACTTTCACCGCCGCCTGACTCCCATCTCTCTTGTTGGTCACTCGATAGACTTTGCCATAGGTTCCTTTCCCAATGGTTTCCACTATGTCCCAGTTACCTGAGGGATCCCCCAGGTTCTCCAGGCCAATCATGCTGGACTTGTAGGGATACAGTCCATAAAGTGACCTTCTGAAGATAAACACAATCCCAGATCAATACTTTGGTGGATATTCAGACTTTGTTAGTCACAGAAAAGGGTAAAACTGAAAATGATTCCTTACTTAAAAGTGTTAATCATTTTCTGGTGCTTGATATGTACCATATATACTCAAGTATAAATCGAGTTTTTTCTTTTTTTTTCTTACCAAATTTCACAAGGCAAATCGGTGGTCGGCTTATATGCAAGTAATTCAGTTCAGATCCTAGAGAACGAAATTTCCAGGGGTGGAAATACTACCCATTACCACTACGCATGGAAACTAATTTAAATCATACCTTAGAATGATGAACTAAAACATCTTAGGCGGAGTAAGCCCTGATCCCTCAGTTACGGTCATCAGCTGCAGTAATAAATATCATGTTTACTGGGTATAGGACCAGTATGTGGAGTATTTTCAGAAAATCAGAGGAATACTATGACAATACCCAGAAAAACAGGTAATTTGCTAAACAAATAAATTGATGGAACAACATCAGGGGGTTGGGCTGAGGAATTCCAAAACTCTGTATGGAGGAATGTCCGGCACATATACAGACCCGCATTGACTCAGGTACAGGATAATTACTGAAAACACGTAATGGGTGAGGTTCTTAACAAAAAAAAGAAAAAAAAAGAAAAAAAACACACACCATAATTACACAGCTAAATAAGCGCCGTGATAATTATAGCTCATTTCCTTACCTTCATCAATGATTCAGACGAAGAAGAGGAGTCCGGAAAACTTAATGTTAGCTAATGTCACTTACGGTAATCAGCTGTTTACCAGTACCNAGAGGAGTCCGGAAAACTTAATGTTAGCTAATGTCACTTACGGTAATCAGCTGTTTACCAGTACCAATATGTGGATTGTTTTCAGCAAATCACAGGAATACTATGACAATTCTCAGAAAAACAGGTAATTTGCTAAACAAATACATTGATGGAACAACATGCGGGTTTCCAGTGCTTAATTTGGGCAAAAAGAAGTGCCAGAACTACGACCGGATTGGGAAGCTAATTTTTATTTTGTCGGGGGGGGGCACTAAATCAGCGCTCCCTGCAACAGTTATTACGTGTCCTACCGCTGATAGACAAACCATAACTACATTTAAGAAACTAAAAAAAAACAAAACACCGCCGCTATGGAGAAATATTTCACAGTGTGATCATTCTTCATGTCAGCTTTTAAAAAGGCTCGTTTTCATCCATTTTATCCACATTTCCGGGTTGGTGTGTTAGCTTCGATAATTTGCTTTCGAAATTTTGTCAAGAATTTGTCGTACACAGTTTAATTATTTTATAGTTTAATGCACACAATTATGTCCAAAAGCGATATAAAATTAAAACCAAATTACTTAATACAGTTCCGGAACGCTAGCTTCTGAAATAATCTCTCCCGGAACACATAGAAATAATTAGAATTATCAGAAATAAGTGTCGGAACTCAGTTCCGGTGCGTTACGTTACAAATTAGGCACTGCGGGATTCTTTAAAAACCTAAATTTGCGGCTTATACTCGAGTATATATGGTGATAAAAAAGCTTGCAAATAACAGACCATGTAGCCTCCCAGCTTAATATTGCTACACAATGCATTAGCTCTTTACAATCCACTTTGTGGGTATAGAACAGAATGTATTTGCCCCCAAAGATCTCCTCAGCCGAGTGGACTGAGCATCCACCAAGGGAACCACCAAGAGAAATGGAACCAAAAACACAGCAGATGTCTGTGGGTGGAGATGACGGCACTCTACTTACATGGCAAGTGTTATTTCCTTCTCACTCATCAGGACTGAGAAAAATTACAACTAAAGCGTTTCAGCTGATCATAATTAAACAACACCAAAAGCAAACAGTTCCCAAGAGGACGGGCAACACTTTGACACTGAAGTAGCCCACTCCACAGGGACTGTAAACAGTGCAATCTCCTCAAGATCAACAGGATTGTGCAGGGATTAAGCTGATGAGTGCTGGCGGCCACTCCACACCTCCACACACACACTCCTAGTGTCTACAGAATGATGAGGAGTGAAACATGTCGACTTCTTCAAACAACTTTTTATACTCTTAATATTATTCTTATCTTAGCTGATATTGTATTAATTGTGATTATAGTTACTATTGTGTGAAAGGTGTACAAAACGGTGGTGAGACCAGCGATGTTGTATGGCTTAGAGACAGTGGCACTGAGGAAAAGACAGGAGGCAGAGCTAGAGGTAGCAGAGACTAAAATGCTGAGGTTCTCTTTGGGAGTGACGAGGATGGATAGGATCAGGAACGAGTACATCAGAGGGACAGCGCATGTTAGATGTTTTGGAGATAAAGTCAGAGAGGCCAGACTGAGATGGTTTGGACATGTACAGAGGAGGGATAGTGAACATATCGGTAGAAGGATGCTGAGGTTGGAACTGCCAGGCAGGAGGCCTAGAGGAAGACCAAAGAGGAGATTTATGGATGTAGTGAAAGAGGACATGAAGTTAGTTGGTGTGAGAGAAGAGGAGGCAGAGGATAGGGTTAGATGGAGGCAGATGATTCGCTGTGGTGACCCCTGAAGGGAAAGCCGAAAGGAAAAGAAGAAGATAGTTACTATTGTGTCTTTGCATGATGATGTAATCATATTTTGCATGATTTACGCAACAGCTGATACACATGGAGATTGTATTTTGATCTTTTTACTAGTACTGTAGTTTTTTTTATCCTAGCAATGTATGTATGTATTATTGTATACAGTATATACACGGTATATATTTGTCTCAGTGATCTCATTTGTCTTTCCCTTGCTGATTTTCCTTTGTTTTATTAAATTTTTTAATGACTAATTGTATTTTTTGTCAATTAAATGTCTCTGAAAAAAACAGTTTGAGTTCCATTTTAAAAGGGCTAAACAAATCAAATTTGATGAAGTGATTGATCACTTAATCATTTCAGCCTATGTAAGATCAAGTAAGATGCATCTCATGAAGAACTAATGGCCAACATGATGCAGAAATGAATCATTCTGAGGTCGTCAGGTGACGTCACATCTAAGATCAACGATCCAAAGCACAAAGTGTCAAAACACTTCGGCTGTAACAAGAAAAACGTGATGGATCGGGAAATGATGCTCCATGCTGGGATACATGCTTCCTACTTTTGGAAAGTGACATATCTTCCAAATAAACATGATGGAGTGGAATGTTTGCGTATAATCTGTCGACTGCTCTGCTTGTCATAAATGTGTTATGCATCACAGAGTTCGTGTGACCCTGAGGGGTGAAGGGAAAGTCGTTTTGGAGGAGTTCAGCAGACTGATGTGAGGAACATGAAAGATGTTTAAGGCTGGAGGCCTGTGGGAACTCACACATGAGGACAGATTTATGAAATGTTGTGGATGTGGGTTGAGCAGTGGCATGAGAGCAGATATTAGATGGATTTACAGCTATTCTATGGAGACTTTCACACATGCAGCATGAAGATACAGCTGATATCCTTCATGGTGTCCTTCAAGGGGCAGCGTGCAACAGCAGCACTGCATCAATACGTTTTTAACTGTGACTCTGACTAAATAAGTAACAAATAATTTAGCTACGAGTTTGGTTTCATCTTCAGACAAATAATTTGTAATTGGAAAAAATGCTTTATACTATACTAATCAACAACATTTAAACTTGTTTTCTGGCAATTTACATTCTGTTTTGTAAGGTGCTCATATATCTAAACCAGTGGTTCTCAAACTGTGATGCATGGACCACTGGAGATACTTGAAGTGCCCCCTAGTGGTATGCCAGATGACTCTGGAAATTTCTGCAGAGAATCCAAACAATTGAAATCTATGGAAATTCTGTTATTGTGGCAAATTATTCACAAATAAGATGGGTTTCATTTAATTTAATTTAAAAAAAATATTTTTAAAAAGTAATTAGTCTAATTTAATTGAGACTTTTAGATTTACTTTTATTGTTCTGTGTACATGTGTACTGTGATGGATTACTTATCTCAACACAAGTCTCTACAAGTTGATTTTTATAGCTGGAATGAACTGAAACCAATGGCTGCCTGGTAGGGTAGGAAAAACAATTTAAAAATGTACAGGGTGTAAATATTTAGAGAAACACTGATCTAAATGGTTTGCATCAACACAGTGCACTCAACATGTTACAAGTCACCATCCTCCTTTGCAAAAGAATGCTCATATTAATCTAAAGCAGCTTTTTATCCGCAACAACTGACAGCAGCAGATTTTCACTATATAATATCAACTTTCTGCCATCTAAGAAGAGGTTTACTCCTCAAAATGTAGTTTTAGGCTATAAGACTGTGTTCAATGAATTACCATTAAGTGCACAACTGCTTTCATTGACTGATTATCTCATTCCGCAATACCTTTCAAATAATACAGTTAAAAGCAGACTTCAACATTCTCCTCTGTAAGAATTCATTTCACAGAACAAATAATCTCACATTAACTACATTCTATATCAACAGTCAGAAACCAACCTCAACCATTACACACTTGGTCATTTACACATCATTATTCATTAGTCAGCATATTTTAAATAATGAACAATGCTAAGATCAAAAAGCCATAAGTCATACGTACCCATTTCTGACTGATGACTTTGCGTAACTGTCTGGTAAAGTGTTTATGTCTCTCGCTCACACCAAAATGCTCCAGGCTAAATCATGCTAATTTATGGGGATTAATAATTCACCAGTAATCTGCAACTTGATCTAGTTTTAAATATTCAGGTGGCAGATGTATCCACTCATAATGTTGGCTGATATGAAGCATCTCAGGTTGCACTCAGGTATCCAGGAACTTCATGATAGTTGCTAGGTCACATGGTGTCTGCTGGTGTTGCCTCTGTAAATAACAGGACGTTCACACATGTAGCTGTCGCTGCTTCATGCATTAGTGCATTCAGACAAGCTTTTGATGACTTATGATGTCTCTGGTGCAAAGCAACAATGTAATGAAAAAGTATGAAAATCAGACCAACTTAAAGGATTGAGGTATTATCATCAAATTTGTGGTTAATATTAAGTGTATCAAGTCATATATGAACATGGACTTGATCAGAAGTATGCAGAGAATATGCACTGCATTATTTAGTGTTATTGTGAAAGCTGGTAACTGAGCCCGGCTCAAGAGAACAAAACAAAACCAACGTGCTGAGTGACACAAACTACAAACAAGACACTGTCCCCTATGAGAAGATGTTTGGTTGCCATGAATTCAAAACCCCAGGGAGGGAGACGGTCACGCTAGCTAGAAAGAACTGCAACAATATCAGTGTAACTCGCTTCAGGTGCCTGACCTCCTGACCTGCCCAAAACTGACCACATGTTGAACAAAGAATTGCAACTGCTGACCAAGATGTTTTTGTCTTATCACCAAGAAAAAAAGCCCAAACGCTGGTCTTTTAAATGGACAGGAGACACCACTGCTGCTTTAAAACAGGACACCGCTGCTGCCCGAGAGCAACGCTCAGGTTACCCTTTGTCTGCACCGCAAAAAAAAGACACGCTGATTAGGTGCTGAAGATGTTTTTGAGGCAGACACATAAGAGAGCCTGCCCAAATCAATAAATTAAAAGCAAAAAATATCAATACAGGAGTTTCACAGCTAAAAAAAGCACTACATATAATTCAAATGTTAAAACAAAACCCATACGTAGATCTAATTGAAAAAACACTTAAAAGCCTAGAGGTAGAATAGGGGATATACATGAAATATTGTTTCAATAAACATGTAAAAACCAGGAATATCAAAATATAAGTTGTTATTATAAAAGCACCTACAAAGCCAGAATAGGGAGGTGCATCAATTATCACGTCATTCATAAATTACACAGCCAATGGCACACTGAAAATGGTCTGAGACTGTTAAAAAAGTAAAATATGTGCATGGTTACATGTTTACATGCTGCCTAAGTTGCTGGTAAATAGTAAATAATAAAGAAGTGTGACTCTTTCAGGAAAGCTTTTTTCCCCCCATCTATCCAAGTTCAGGAATGGTTATGATGTGTCAACAGTTTTAGATGATGCGACCAAACAGCCAGAAACTTTTTTTTTTTTTAATCACCAGAAACAGTGAAAAGTAAAAGTGAGTAATCTAATCTAATCACACTCACACACAATCCCCGCCTCTGTGTTAAGCCTCATGTGAACTCCAGGTTGTAAACCTCTATGGTAAATCTGTGGAGGAAAATAAAAAACTATAATCCCTTTTAAGGGGATATGAAGAGGCTTTGCTGTAAACCTCCACGAGCCACGAGCCAAGCCTCAAGGATCACACCCTTGTTCTCAGGCTGGTTGACTAAAGTCTCACATAAGAAACAATTTCTTGTTTTTTAAACTTTAAATTCCAAATTTTAACAATGCATGATCAATAATCTAATCAGCACAGGACACAAAAACTTAACCTAATAAAGAGAAAGCCGATCATCAAAGTGATCAATCTCAAAATGTGATCTGGCTCAGTACTGTATCACAATAAAAAGCAAAATGTAAACAGATATAAGTGTTGGTTAAGGTGATATATAATCATAAAAGAAACATGACATGGAAATTTTATGGATGTAAAAAAAACAAACAAACAAACAAACAAAAAAAAAAACTGTGGTATTACACAGATAAGCCTGATATAAAACTCTATAATAATGGTCCAGTTTATGTCCCTGAACCTGAAGATAATGTGATCCAATTATAATTCTGTAAATAACATCCACAGCTATTATCTTTTTAAAGAAAATCAGCACTTTTACCTTATTAAATTAACTTGTATTAATTTATTTATTCAACCAAGCGGGCCTATCACTGTTTACGATCATCTCCATGTACTTTATGATTTTGATGATTCTACCTGTTCTCCATGTTACTTATGATATCTAATTGAGCTAATACTGACCAGAGTGGTATTATACTGTGTACAAGTATCAAAGATCACTGTACATACAATGTACAATGATGATGATGATGATGTTTCCATTTTATTAGTCAACCTTACTTTTTCAGTTAACTCAATTTCTGAAGATGTTGTCTAATGTTTTATCCACTCACATTTATATACGAGAGAGACGGAATATTACAAAGACTTCTCAATATGACGGTAGTTATGCATTTATTGCACATTAGAGTGTAATACAAGGCTTGACCTAATAATGGGACCTAATAATCTTGTAACTACAATGTGGAGTAACATCAAAAATAAACTGGATGTAAACAGCATGTCTGAGTTGACAGGACTTACCTCAACTTTGCTACCTCCATGTTTCCATCTCTAACATCTGATAAACAGAGAGAACACACATCAGCCCATCTACATTCCTGCTGGAGTGACAGTTTAAACCCACTTTTCTGCAGCAGTGCTCAGCTAACTTCAGCACACCGTCCACAGCAAGAGAGAAGTGATTTCCTGTTTTGCTTGTTTAGGTTTTGAATTATTAAGAGTAAGCTGACAGACACTTGCTGCTCTGAAGCACCCACTGTGCAACTGAGTAAACAGACTAGGACGTGAGAACTATAACTGCCCATAATCACTTTAAACAGGCTGAAATAGTCCATTCATCAGGCTGATAAGAGGCTGTATACTTACCTGAGCTGGGAGAAAATGGGGGAATGTTCAGTGATGCTTGTGTAGGCTGTAACAGCAGAATCTCCAGTGTCGTACCCGGACAAAATCCCTCCACCAGTATTTATTACTGGATTCATTTTTGGCCTAAATGGCATGAAACAGAGGCTTTGTGTGAGCGCTAGTCATTACCCAGAGGGCCTCACTTCTTTATGAAACCTCAACCCAATTATGCTCCAGTGCAGTTGCATGCCACAGTGACATTTCTGCAAGGGCACCGAGCTCTAAAGAGCAGCAAAACATAGTTGCATTAAATAACAGCACATAAGAGGGCAGTTATACTCATTTTTCAATTTTAAATGACATTACTAAATATACCAGAGGAGAAGCTTCAGCAACATTCTCTCATTAATCTGATAGTATTCTGGTATCAATAAAGTCATATTATTCCTGTAAAAAGTTCAGTTGATCGTTTGGTTTGCAGCCAGGTGATTCATTTTGAGCAGGGGTTCTCAAAATGTGAGGTGCTGAACAATGAATCCAGCAGACGAAAAACATTGCTTTGATGTAATTGTTTTCATTCAAATTTTCTTATTTGAATACATTTTGTTTTGTACATTTTTTGGGGGGATTGTTTGAACGTTTATTGGTTTTACTGGTTCTGACCATTTTTGTTCTTGTGTGGTTGGCTTAGTGACTAGTACCATGTTGGACCATGTTTGTGTCCTACTCGTCTCCCGTGAGATTCAATCATTCAAAGGTGACATACTTCGCCGAATTATCTTCAGCACTGATGAACACACGCTACGGGAGAAAGAAAACTGCAGAAAATTTACCCTGGAGAACAATTACAACAATTACAATACTTTGCTATTGGTCGACGTTCATCAAAATTGAACTTGACAGCGTATCTTTATTCAACTGTACTTTGTGTACTTGAGCTACTCTGTCAATTGTTATTTTTTCTGTCATAAATGCATATGTAACAGTGCCCTTAACCTCTGTAAAAGGCAAATCAATCATTTATATTGCTTTATAGAGATTTAATCTGTAAGAGATACCAAAGGGTTACACATTATAATTCAACAGGCAAAACTGGACTAATATTGGAACTGAATGTCCTAGCATATTACCAAACTTAAACTTTAAAGAACTATTGTTAATGACAGTGTATAAAATACATAGGGTTAGACTAATTTGTCAGTCGCAATTCATTTATACTGCTCAAAGATATAAACTAAACTTGCAAAAGCAAATATAAAGGACACAAACCAGTGTATTTATATTTTATTCACATATGTTACATTTTGCATTAAATGTCAAAGTCATACTTCCTGGTCAAACTCAGAAAGTTTGAGTCAACACCTACAGTAATGTACTGTATTCTCTCAATTCAAACCAGAGAACACACACTCACACACACAAGAACTTTCAGTTAGAATTTACACCCAGGACTCATTGGCTATTTGGCTGCGGTCATTTACATAGTGGGTATTGCAAAATAAAAGAGATGGAAACTCAGTAAACAGGTAAGCAGCATGCATGAGGAAGGTATTCAAGTATTACGTGTTCCTCAAAGATTCCTCAGTGGAGCATGATGTGGCCCAGCAATTCAAAACCAGAGATGAGGGATGTCATGTGCACTGATTAAAAATGAGCAGGCACAAACAGAGAAAACTCCTCTTCCAGAAAAGATGGTAATCAGAAAGTTTAATCGCTAAGACACTTAAATAATGGTGGCTAAAGGATATCATACACAGTGTACAAGTGGTGATGCAGCTATAATTCACAATTAGATGACTGTCGCTGTGTGAGTGTTTCGTACTGCAGTTATGATTTAACTGTTAAAATGTAAAGGGAACATTCTCTAACAGCACAGGATCATGAAAGCTATTGGCATCTTTTCTCTCAGTTTTTGATCCTGATAGAAAACTTTCCAAGAATCAACAGTACGATCTGTGTGAATGCCATTACTTTTGAACGTACACTACTTTAATTTCTGCAAAACGTAACACCGTCTTTGACTGAGCCTTAGCTAATTTGATTCTGACCTGGAAAAGAATTGGCTGTCTTGGGTTTTTACATCTGAGTTTGTCTTTCAGAACCAAACCTGAACCAAAAAGGCTGGATGGGGATGGCAGGACTTCCCAGATTCCTGGCGAAAGTAATAGTGAGATGACCGCATACTTGCTTAAATATTAAAGTAACATTCCCAACATTCCCAGCCACCTATCATAAACTCAAAGTGCATCCTTAAAAAAAAAAAATCTTCACCAAAGTTAAAATTACTTGAACAATGAGCAGCAGCATTTATTTAAATATCTAAAATGTATTTAAACAGCAAAAAGAAGAAATTCCTGAGGATGGATTGCAACTAGACCCATAAAAAGAGCCTCTGCTTGTTTGCAAAAAACTCTAGTGTTGATCAGTGGATGCCACACTCATCAAGAGCTTGAAACTCATGCCAGCACAGCAGAGCACATTTTGATAAATAAAAGGGATATGCATTAACATCATAAATGGTGCAACAAATAATCAAACTCTGTAGGGACATTCAGCACTTAATATTTTTAACCCAAATAATTATAGGCTTCAAACGCCTTTTCCAAATCCAATCATTTCTGGGCAAAGTTGTGCTTTCACTTATCAATCCAAATTCTGTTTGTGCTATTGAAAACCACACAATGAATCACTTAAACACACACACGTGTTAGTCTTTAGGGATGATTGTACACCAAACTTCCTATAAACCAAGGCTGTGGCAGCAATACCCTCACTGCATGTCTGGGTATATCACATAAAGAGTTCCCAAGTATCTTAAACGAGGCTGACACATAAACCAATAAAATCTCATCTTTGTCAGGGATTATGGTTTTTATTGGACTTTGGAGGAGCTTAGAGTCCATTGTAATGAGGCCCCCAGCGCTTATTGATGTGGTCAAAGGTGTGTGAAACCCACTGCTGCTCCAACACTCGATACCTCTCTTCACATAAGAATAGAGGCTTACCCCGGCTGCAAAAAGGACAAAGGGAAGAAGATTAGAGCTTTGTTTTCACTGCAGCACACATTGCAAAAGATGAGAAAGCGTGTGCAGCAGCAAGGCACAAAAGACGTTGGTACAGGATTGTGATAGCTTATCTATGGACATTTTCAGCATTTAGATATAGTGCAACTTACTGGAAAGCATATTAGGTTGTTTAAAAGTAAAGTTGGATGCATGGAAATTAGTGAGGCTGAATAGCTATCGTGCTTCTCATAAAACTTGTGATAAACGTGAACACACTGAGCCGTCTTACCTTAATAAAGCGTCACTTCCTAACTGTGCAAACACATCCACTACTTTATTAAAATCCAGAGCTCTGACCAGATCTGATTTTACTGACAGCACAAGATGCCTGAGTCATCTTGGTTCACTGTTTCCATTGGGATTATTAAAAAAAAAAAAAAAATCATCACTGGATTATAATAATCAGTATGTGGTGCACGAGCTAAATGCAATTTGCGCAGACCAGCTGATTCATTCTGTGTGGACAGAACATTCTCAGCAGGACTCTATGTATTCAGCAGGGCACCAATATAATTGGTCGTTCTTGAGATCTGTACTTGTAAATGCTTATGAGTATCCTGATATATATATATATATATAACTATGTGATGCAGAAGCCCAGAGTGAAGACTTAAAAAAAGAGCCTCCATTCATATAATCATGTACTATGTGCTTAAAGGGGTTGTTTCCCTCTTGGAATATGAAACGTTTTCCACCCATCAGCTTTGTGATTTGCAGTTTACAGGATACTACTTCATCACATTGCTCTCATCATAAACTCTCTGCATCTCAAAATGGCTTCGCTGGGAAACCCATCTGTATCTCACATAAAAGACTACACTGACTAATAAAATGTGTTAATTGTATATAGCTCACTGCTAAACACTGTGCAGCTTGTTCGAGTGTCCATGTGATGTATTGTACCGTAGGTCACGGTCCTCCTCTCCATGGGCATCCAGGTAAACAGAACCCCACAGGCAGAAACGATGTCCACGGATGATGATGATGACTGAGGCATTTATCAGTAGAAAGATGCCTGTAGCTGCACCACAGTGTTGGGAGTGCTAGGAGGTACACACAGCAAATAAACACCAATAATCTGACCCCGTTCAATGACTATGGGTGGGATTCATAAAAATAAATAAATAAATAAAAAAAAAAAAAATCACATTAACTACACAGTCATGCCAAATAAACACTGTGATAATTGAAGCTAATTATGAACTTCCTTTACATTAATCAGCGCATCATTGTCCCGTTACTGACATGTTGTAAAGTAAAAGCTAATGAAGATAAGCGTGTTAATAAGCTACTTCATATTAACAGCCTTTATACTGCTTGCCCTGGTGTCAAAGTGAAATTGACAAGCTAAATCCTCTATGGAAACCTAAATTCTCCGCTTTAGTGCACTGCATTTTAAGTGTTCGACACTAAAATGGGAGATATGATCCACACAGTGGTGCACAGGAGGTGTGTGTGTGTGGTGTGTGTCGCATATGATGATGAGAGAGATGCAGAGCAGATGAGGCTTGAGGAAGAGGCGCAAAGCCCCGAGAATGTGTGAGAGATCGGATCAAAACTTGTCACTTAAATACACTGACTGAGCACAGGAGTGGGATTAAATATCAAATTCATTGATCATTAACATGTGAGGCAAACACAGTTTAAAAGGTCATTCAGATTTCATACCGCTGAAATTTACCACAGGATTAAAAGAGATTCAAAGTCTTGCATGACGGTGTGTTTTATGAATCCNCCAACATGTAAATAAGGAAATGTCATAGTAACACCTCTTTCAATGCAAATGCTAAAAGATACTGTTAACATGTTTAATAATGAAGTAGCTTGACTGAGAGATTTGCCCTTTTCAACATGTTACGTCTGCTGCTGCGTTTTATGAATCCCACCCTATACATTTATACATTAGGTTATTCATTAAAGGACCATACCGGCAATCGTGCATGTTTGAGCCAAATATATTCAATTTACATACATGTTACATACTAACAACCATTTCCCAAAGAATAAAACCATGTTTCATCTTTCCTGATATTTTGCAACATCTCTTAATCTTTCAAAATCAAATATTCAAGCGATACACCAACCTTAAAAACTGATGTTTCACCTGCTAATAGTTACGCAGCCTTATGAAGTCACAGTCAATTAAATTTTTTGATGAACGCAGGCCTTCTTTTGGGACTATATTCCCCGGTGGAGATATACATTGACTCTGCACTTTTTATTGTGCTTAAACAGTAAAATTACAAAACTTCTAAAAAAAAAACCTGAGTACATGTCTTGTTCGTGATGATGGATTACCTATCCCAAGAACATTTCGAGTATCAACAAGTTGGTTTTAATAGCGTACCAGAATGAACTGAAACCGATGGCGGTCTGGAAGGTAGGAAAAACATTTTTTAATTCAACGTTTCAGTAGTATGCTTTGGAAAATGATTATCAGTAACATTACGTATGAAAATTGAATATATTAGGCTCAAACATGCACAATCGCCAGTATGGTCCTTTAAACAGACACCTACAGTATGAGCTTGCTTTTAAGACATAAGGAACTTACCAAAACACATTCACAGATACCCTGCTGTTTGCAGCACTGCCCTTTGAGACAAACAAAAGCGCCACAAACGAGGCAGAGTGCAGGGTCCTTTGGCACCTTTTTGCAGACAGTGCAGGCCTTCCTGTGATAGTACTGGAAGATGATATTGTAGTTGTCAGGTAGCTGGAGAAGGCGGGGAGCTGCCCACTGAGGATCCTGGACAAGCAAGGTCTGCAGAGGACAAGGAAGACAGAATTTTTATAAAACATATTCAGGCTGCATATTAGAATTACAGCCACATATGAACTGGAAATGGAAATACTGTTCCAATACGTTATGGCTTAAAGGTCAACAAGAAGTAACACTGAAATTTTCAGGTTTTATACAGTCCTTCTAGGATGTCCAAATAATCGTAAGTGACTTGGAGGGCGCTGAAGCTTTCACAAAATGATGTACCACATCCCAGATTAACATACTGCTGAATGACGAGGGTATAAGACACAAGGATTATTGCGCAATCACTCTCCTCACAGTCACCAACAACCATGGTCCTTGTCAGCCAAGGTTGAAACTCATTTCAAAGTGTCAGCGGCACTTTAGTTAGATGAATCATATGCAGGACAAGTTCAAAATATGTGGTTTGAACATTTCACTGCAGAGACAGAATTGTCATTATGGCCTGTGTGTACAAGTTTCAATCATAAGCAAAACATTCTACATTGTGACTGTTGTCTGACCTTGAATCTGTCTTGCACCCTTAAATTCAGTGTGGCTCCTTTGAGATCTGTTTAGGTCCAGAGGCAACACTCAAACAACCTCATTTAGAGGTCGTGTCCTCACATGACTTTGGAAACATGCTGTCTCTCGCAAACTATGTATGTCATTGCCTAAAAGGTTTCAGAAATTGGTACGATTCATTTTTGTCCCTTATCAACTTCAAAACAAAAAAAAACAAAAAAAAAAAAAAAAAAANAAAAAAAAAAAAAAAAACACCATGTTAAAATACTGGGGTTCAATATTTCATTGCAGAGACAAATCCAGTTCATTCATGATATCCTCATGAGAGGATTCTTTATTATTTATGAACTTAACATGTCTAACATGACTACAAATAGTTTGCATACAGACTGACGTGCACGCACCAGTGATTGCTCAGCCTGTGTCTGAGATAGCCCTGTGACCTCGGTGCACCATTGTGTCACCAAGTCAAACGCGCCGACCACCCATTCCAGACATGAGGCACTGTGCACAGCGTTGGAAGGCTGGGGTGCCGAGGGTAAGAGTCCCAAACACACAGCCAAGGATGAAAACTCCTCCTGCTCCTGAGAACATACACACACGAGCAAAAAGTGAGTTCTTTCTCGTGAGATTCACAGTAGCGTTCACAGATGTACCGTAACACACTAATGCTGCTATAACAATACAAATTACGGAGGTTTAAGGAGGTAGGATGACATTCGTGATGACGCGTGGAGTCATACCGAGTAGCCTGTTAGGTTGTCACCATAGAGGTGATGCTGCAGAAGACAGGACAGGCGAAGAAAGGGCAGGCAGAAGTGCTGCAGGTTGAACTCTATGGACTGTGGGGACCACACGCTGGAGCTCAGCTGGAGGGAAAACAACATTAACACTTGATCAATAACTGGCCGACAGCTTGCCGGTAATGCTGTGATGTATATCTGGCTTGGAGATTAGTGGCGATATGAGACCGCCCTTTCTCAGGATAATGGTCAATTCATTATTTGGGAGAAAATGAAAAAAAGAACAGAACAATAAAGGTATAAAAGAGAGGTACATCCTATAGACAGTAATGCTCCAAAGTGATTTCTGTGTCTCACCATTGACATTTCTTCACTGTTCACCTTGTAGACACCGTTGTCCTTGGAGAGCTCACCAATTACATGACTGAGTAGTGCTTCAAAAGATTTTTCAGCGTTTCCAGCGTTCTGTGACAGAGCATCAAAAAGTATTTCAAAATGTTGGCAACATGTAAGCAAACACTGAAGGCATTCTGTGTCAGATTTTCCATTTTTATTTTGGGGCACTGTTTTCCTTTATTGAACAGATCGCATATCAGGGGATAGAGGAAGATAGTGATGTGGTTACATGGTATGCATCTTTGACCACCAGGTCACCAGGCCAAAACGCCTGCTCTCCCACTTTATAAGTCTTTGGTTGACAGCAAAATCTCAAAAAATGATTTCAACATTTTTAAGTAAAATATATAGTGAGTTTTAAGTATAATGTCACATATCAGAACCTAATATCTGTCTTCCTAATTCTTCTACATCTAAAATGTGCTGCAGCATAGAATATAATGACTTATGTAGTGTAAGCAGAGAACAATAATTCTTTTCATACCATAAAATATCAGATAAACGGTACAGACATTACTGAATGTGTTCTGATAAAAATTCAATGGGTTTAGCTAATACTTTATATAGAAGAAAAGCTGCTAGCATTTATCAAGCTGAAGGTGGTAGAATATAAAGCAGCCTCTGTCTTATCTCGTGTGCTGTCCTGTCGTGGATTTATAGGGGAGGAATTTCAAGTAGATGGATTTCCTTCCTCGAGGTTCTCATCTTTGTTCCAATTGCATCCTTCTTTAACAACTTCAATTTAATTACAATGGCATTCTACCAAATATGGATATCTTTCATATTAAAGATTTGAAACGTGTCATAATGGCAGGTTGAGGGTGATTGCACTACTATTTGTGATACTGTTATGGGATGAAAACACCCTAAAGGGGAGTGTTTCAGCTATTTGTCTATTGACATTCAAGCAGCCACTCACTAATACATATTTAATAGACTGAAGACAGATAGCCAATTAATGCCACACTCTCCAGCAACCGTACTTTTCCAGATAATGAAGACCAATATTATCTGCATGTGGAAACCAAATGAAAGAAATTGGAAAGAGCTTAATTAATCTCAATACTGGCTCATATGTAATGATTTACTGTGATTGTAAATCGGCTCTAGGGAACAATCAACTAATGCAAAAGACAGTGGATGCATTTGGTCTTTAAAGGTCCTTTGAATATGTTCTCAGCCAGGTTGAAATGTAAACACAATGATGGTGATCACACAGTTTCTGTGCTCCTTCAACAGTTTTACTGTTATCTTACTCTTCCTTTATTTTAATTTTTCATTCTTTACATCCTTGTTCAACTACTCCATCTGATCGCAAACAAGAAAATTTTCCTAGAATGAATACCAACTTTATATACAGGACTCAGAAGTATTTATTGTATTTAAATGATGAATGTGCATGCAGGGTATGATGAATGTGTTTTTTATGCTTCTGGTTTTAAGTTTTATATGTGTTTTATTGCTTTTTACATTTGATTGCATATCCTGTATGTTTTATGTCGACATGTTAATTTTCATTGTGGAAATGCAGTGCAGAGCACAAAACAAATTTCCCCTTAGGGACAAATGAAATATATCTTATCCTATCTTATCTTAAAGGACCATACCGGCGATCTTGCATGTTCGAGCCTAATACATGTTATTACTGACAATCATTTCCCAAAGGATAAAACCGTATTTCAGCTTTCCTGATATTTTCCAAAATCTCTTAATCTTTCAAAATCAAATATTCAAGCGATACATCCCTGCTAATAGTTATGCAGCCTTATGAAGTCATGGTCGTTTAAATTTTTCGATAAACGCAGGTCTTCTTGNGCTAATAGTTATGCAGCCTTATGAAGTCATGGTCGTTTAAATTTTTCGATAAACGCAGGTCTTCTTGTGGGACTACATTCCCCGGTGGAGACATACATTCACTCTGCGCTTTTTACTGCACTTAAACGCTAAAATTACGTAACTTTGAAAAAAATCTTTATACACGTCTTGTTCGCGATGATGGATTACCTATCCCAAGAAACGTTTCAAGTATCAACAAGGTGATTTTAATAGTGTACCGGAATGAACTGAAACCAATAGTGGTCTGGAAGGTAGGAATTTTTTTTTTTTTAATTCACCATTTCAGTAGAATGCTTTGAGAAATGAAGTAACGGTATATGTATGAAAATTGAATATATTAGGCTCAAACATGCACAATCGCTGGTATGGTCCTTTAATACAAATCCAACAGGTTAATGATCATTTTGTGCA
The DNA here is from genome assembly GCA_014773175.1 of Lucifuga dentata. NCBI lineage: Eukaryota > Metazoa > Chordata > Actinopteri > Ophidiiformes > Bythitidae > Lucifuga > Lucifuga dentata. Next base: position 82,789 of record VXCM01001400.1, read on the forward strand.
AGGCAGTAAAAATATGCTGTTATTGGCAATTCACATTTCATTTGGGAAAAACTCACTCTCCCTCTTTGAGCTCCTCAAAATTGTGAATTGACAATAACAAATGTACTTGCTGTAAATAACAAACGCATCATACATGTTACTATACATGAAATGTTAAACACCTGGCTGACATTGCTAACGTTCATCTCTCTCTCTCTCACTGCTTTAAGTGCTGACAACAGAGGCAATGTTTAGATATCGACCAGGTGGGTGCAGCTGAAGTTGGTACCATGCCAGTTTTCAGTTACATATCGGGTTGAATGTGACAAAGTTGCTCCGCAGCATTTTTGATTTAGACTTTTAAAACTCCTATGGCAGACGCCTCACTTTATAGCTGTGAGATTCTTTTGTTACCCTCATCACCCATACGCCATTTTTGAACGTGCCTGTTATCTTGCAACCTGAGCCACAAGCTTTGTTTTTGTGTAATCATTTGGTTGTGCGGTCTTCTTTATTTCATTTGCATAAACATAATTATCCCTGCCATCCTGATGTCCAGACTTAACATCAAAAAATCCAGAGTAACCTATGTTGACTGAAACTTCAGATGTTTTGCATATTATTTAACATGTGTAGATTTGGAATAAAGCATGAATGCAGATGAAGTTTTTAGTACTCGAGCGTTGGGGGTCGCCAACATTACTCAGCACAGCATGTCTTTGTAAATCAGGTCTCGTGTCTGTGATTTTACCTTCTTGAGTGCTCCGGATGTGCTCCAGGCTTGTCTTTCCTCTGGGCTGAACTTGGTTGAGAGTGCAGTCAGAGCTTGGGTGTACTGCAGGTTGTACAGCATTTTCACTAGACAGCTGAAATGCTCTAGACAGAGACACAATACAACACTCATCAACAGACTAAGCCAGATTTAACTCACAAAGGCAAATGACTCAATGCATTTAGCAGATTACCTCAGAATGTGGCGTTGTTTTATTTTGAACTGAAATTTCTGTCGATAAATGCCAAATCAATGAGGTTGCAAGCTGCTCACAGAGTGGTTTTGTTTTGTTCCACATTTCTGCTGAGAGTGTCCCAGTGGACACTTGGCAGGTAAACTAACAGGTTTCAAGTGGAAAATGCAATCAGACAAATATCTGACTTTAGAATGGAAAGGAACAACAATTTTTCTCCATTCAACCATTTTTTCTCTTCTACAGTAAAGGGCTGCTTACTGCTCTGGTCACAATTGTCCCCCTGCCACTTACAGCAAATTCGCACACTATTCCTTATGGATAAGTCTTTGTATTTGTCTATGCATAAAAAATACTTTGAAAATAAACATGGTTTCATAACCCAGTTATGCTCCTGCAGGCTCCCGACTGTGTGATTTTGAGCTGGTGCAGTTAAAAGTTACCAATTGTGAGGAAATCTTTGGTCGTCAATCCAAAACTGTGTTGTAGATCACAGCATGAGACACATCCTCTAATAACTAAATTAGTGCTCTTGCAACCAAAAACAGCCTATGATTGAAATCTCAAACTGACTGCTGCTACGACCCTCATCTTTAAGTAGATGCAGAATACAGATGGATGATAAGTTGATGATGCATTTCTGCCAAGTTTTTTCTGTGCTATGGTTCACCGGACATTCATCTTATAATCTGACATGCATCAAACTTGATATCATGCAGTCCTACACAGAGTGGCATGCAATAAACTTGTTGGTAAGATTGCTAAGATTCCTGTTATGGCACAGTTTACAGGAGGCTTTAGTGAAAGCTGCTGAAGTGCACTGAAGTGAGCATTTCTCTTTCTGTTTTATAGAAAATAAATACAGTCGCTCTCTAATTGGTTTTGGCTTTATCAATTTGGAATTAAAAAAAGACCTACAGAGCCGATGACCTTTAGTAAAACACCACTACCTTGAGAACAATCTGACAAAGACACAAACAATCCTTAATTGATTCTAACTTTCTATTTAAGACTTTGAATATCAATTTAGCATTTTTAAATGTTACAATCCTAAACTACATTTTTTTTGCTATTTTCTATGATCAGCATACTGTGACATTACTCCCATTAAACAGGACTGCAGCCTCATGGACCAGGCCTTTAGGTGCTCCCACCCTCCCTTCACCTCCAGCGACAAGCTTGAGATGAAGGGCAAACGAATTAGGTGCAGCCCTCCCATCAGCAGAGCTGTGTCTCTCTGATCCTCACAGCCAAATAACGACAACAGGAGCATAGATAACAGCCTCTTCCCAGCACTCAGCCCTGAATACAACTGATAATTGGGCTGTCCTTGTGAAGTAGCCACCATGAAAGTCCCTGCTCTCTTGTAGCCTCGTGATGCAGATAAGAGAGGAGTACCTTTTCGCAGAGGCTGAGGCATGGTCAACACAAAGATAATCAGAAGGGATGGGACATCACGAAAGAGCATGGGTACCTCTGGTCTCTCCTCATCAAAGCTACTGCAATACAAGCAAAGAAGCTTTTATCAGAAATTATGCGACGACCCAATGTCAAATTTCTGCTGGGATGGAAACAAATGCATAAGAAAAACATACTGAATTTTTTTCAAGATCAAGACGTTCATGCAAATCACGCAATGCAATACTCACCAAGACAGGAATTAAAGAAACATTGCAAACATGGTAAATATGACTGATATCAAAGGAGTGAGAACAAAAGTCCTTAGCCTTGCCATCATTTTGGCTTTTATAAGTCCTCCACTTTGGCCAGAAAAGGCTAATTTCTTTGTATTTCCAGACCAACTCCGAAGTCCTAGTTACGCATTTTTATTGTATTCCATCTTCATTTAAATGTCTTTCTTTCTGTTACTAATGCAGCGAAGTTCCAATCTGCACTCTACTGTTGAAAGGCCTTAGGGGTTTCTGAATGAAAGGAGCTGCACTTACAGAATAATACCTTCCATTACCAAAGCACTCACCACTTAATTCTGCTGTGCACTGGAGGAAAACCTAACAGGATGGTGCCTTCAACTCTCTGCTAAGACCACTGCATAAAATCTACACTGGCATGCACTAAAATCCAAATACGTTCCTCTAAGTTTAGCCAGTGTGAGGAATGTCACAGGAAGAACAATGTTTTTCATCAAGGTAAAAACATCTCTCTGTCCTATTTAAGCAGGCTAGTTCAGGTTGACTGCCTAAGAATGTCAATGACAGTGCTGCCTCCTGAATCCCTAACAAAGTATTTTTAAACACCAAATGGCTCCAGTGAGAATACTGTATGTATGGCTGCAAGCACTTTAATAGCAACAGATGTAAAGGCTGTCTTATAACACTAATAGGGAGGAAAGGTTATTAAAGCTCGTCATCTATTGTTAAGTGCTGCAAGAGGGATTTTTGACTGAATTCTGAAAACCAAACTCATTTGATGCTCAAATGGCATGTGCTGATGGTGATTTAGGACAGAAAAAGAGTGTGTGGTTAAAGTAGGTGTCTTTTGTTAAACACAGGTCTCTGTTGCATGGCTGAGGATGAGACGCTATGCTGCTGCTGGTGCGGTTCTGATGTGCTGTTGGTGTGGTGCAGTTGTCAGTACAGTGATTTTGAAGGGGTCGTTTTGCTCTCTGTGGAGTGCCCAGTAATTTGCCAGATGCAGCAATTATTGGTATCTATGGCAACCACGCACAGTCCCTTTTCTGTTTTTAGCTCCTCTTTGTGTGGAGGAGAAGCTGTAGGGGGCAGGAGGAATGGGTGGCGTTTGAAAAAGAGGACAAAGTGGCGCTTTGATTACATGCTTATGTGTAAGACAGCAGAGACAGAAGAGAACATGAGGTCAAAGTAAGAATGTACAGACTTATGTACAGATTTGCAATGGGGGAAAGGTACTCACTCTGCCTCTCTGCTTTCTATAACCTGAGTCAGCTTAGTCCAGGGGTTATAGGCTGAATCAATGCTGTATAAACGCATGTGCAGCGCCAGCACATGGAACAGCTGATCTGAAAGGGAAAACACACACACACACAGACATTGTTATGTTCATAGAGAACAAAACGAGGTTCACCTCACGATCCATTTGTCAGACACCTGCAGCAATCAGCGTGTATCAAATAATGAAAGCACTTGAGTTGAAATGACGACAGGGTAATGGTTTGGCAGAAATAAAACCAGGCCAGACCAGATGGCTACATGGTAGTGCTTGTTAGCCCCAGGCAACTCTTCAGTCAGGTCACACCTGTTCACTGTGGAGCTGATGGAACATGAAGCAAGACCTCTCTCTCTTTCACACTCTCACACTCTCATACACACGTGTATACCTGTAGTTAATACCAAGATACCTCAGACTCTATGGACTGGAGCAAACTTGTTAGAAGCACCAAATTTCACGATATTACAGCGAGCCTGACAGTCTGAAAAAAAGATGTTAATATATCTACAAATGGAGGACTGTCCTTCACTTTATCTTATTAGTCCAGAATCAAATGAGCCTACAGTTTCTTGTTGTAATATAAATCTATGTTAGCACCAATTGCAGAAGATAAATAGATCTAAAACATATATCAAACATCTTTTTAAGAAGTGACACTAAACCAATCAGTTCCATTTAGTATCAAAAGTGAAAGCAGAAACCTTCTGTATAAAGCAAGCTGCTTTGGGCAACAGTTAGACTACCAATGAGCCACACTAATCCTATTTGATTTTGTTTTCCAGAGAATTATGGTGCTGTAATGCAGCAAAGCACTTCATATAACAAATTCTGCAATTTGATGCGAATGTGAACTATCAATACCTAAACCAACACTGCCACCCACAGGTAAATACAGACACAGCATGGGAAAGCGACCCAGGATGCAACCCATTTGTCTTTACTACAGCCTGTTTCCTCTCCTTCCTCATTACCACTTGCCTCTTACCAGGAAGTAACTGCAAGGACAGAGGAAAGGAAGGAAGGAAAGTACTTGTGAGATGCCGGAGAGTTACAAAATCAGGACTTTTTTTTTTTCAACTGCTATTCAAAATTTTACATTGATAACAAATGAAGTAGCTTTCTTACAACCTTAGTGTCCTTTAGCAATTTAGAAATTTAGAGTTAATTTTTCTAAATCTCACTACCAGAAGATGAATCCACAACATGCAAGAGCAGAAAATAGTCAATGTTGTGATTACCAAAACGTACAACTCACAGTGACTTCTGCCATTCCAAGATTATGTATTTCTTCCATTAATGTATGTTGTTCTCTAAACAAATGTTTAAAGAATGCTGTATATGATTCATCACCCTAAATTTTTCTCAGTCAAGTTTAATGCTAAAAGTACATTTAACAATGCAACATTATTTACCTTTAAATGCGGTGTGGTGGCAAAGTAGCTCCCTAGACTTTCAGACATTTGCAATTACATAAAACAATGGCCAGTAACTTGGAGGATGGGCTGTAGAGTTGAATCTGCCTATTAAAAGGAATTTCGGGCAGCTTGCCTCTCTGGCCCATGGCATCCTCATCAGTTAAACAGAGGAAGTGCCTTGTGGGATACAGGCTTAAGAACCCTCTGGGATCTCGTTGTTAGCAAATGCCTGGCATTTTAATTCCATCAAATCCATTTCTCTAAGAAGAGCGAATATTAATGTACTACAGCTGAGTAAACTTGGCTGTCAGCACAGCTATATGGTTAATGTAGCTCAAAAATGGCAAAGCTCCAATGTGAAATCTCTTTTCAGCCACTCAAGAATGACAGGCCACATTATTGCAGCAGCCCCAACGTTGAATTTACGCCACTTAACAGACTAATTAAACAAAGAGAAGATGGTTTATTGTCGTTACAACAGCATTTAATCTGATCAGACTTCCACTTCCAACAATTTTCTATTGTAATATTACATCCTTTATCCACAAACCTTTTAACAATTGACTACTGCTATTTAAAGGATACTGGTGACCACAAGTTAAGAATCTACAATTTACTGCAAAGATCATGATAAAGACTTTACCTTGGAGATTTAACTAAGATTAGATTTTATTCTCCCCAGACAAATGCCTTGTCAGTTGTGACGTTGTGACACAATCAATTAAAGTAGCACTTGACTCACTTGTCTGCTTCATTTACCCTCACTGTTAGACACCCCTCCCCCTGCGCCTCAGCAGGAAAGCATCTATCCTCGTCTGCAATCAACATTTTTTAATGGTTCAACAGTAACATGGACCAATGGCTTTGACCTCAGTTCAAACACATGCAGAGACCAGTAGAAAACGATGACCTGCCTTAACAGCAGACTACAACTGACAAAGCGCCATATTAAACCACAGTGACTTTAGTCCAAAATCACTGACAACCACAGGCTCTCCTTGATTTGTTATTGTTAGACACTTGCAGTCTTACTGGTATTTCTGAGATACTGTACATTTCTACACATATTTAAACTACTCCTGTACCAACCTCTATGCTCAAAACAGAGCTGAAACTGACATCTTCTCATCAATCTCCTGATAAAACAATAAACAAGAATATTTCCCAAAATATCAGGTATATTAAAAAACAACAAACAAAAAAAAACATAGTGAAACATTGAGGGCTAGCATTGTGCATGTGACTGATTGCATTTACGTGAGAAATTGTAAATGACATAAAAATCAGGGGATCAAGAAATAACTGCTCACTGAGACAGGAGCGCTTGGCTGCTGCACTGGCCCCTCCAGAGCACAAGTTTCCTCCCCGATGAACAAGTTCCAACTCCAGGTTGGTCCTAAAGAGACAGACACACACAGCCTTGATTATTAATATGCAGCAAGTACACACACATGAACAGTTCATCATTTACATTTGTAGACACTGAATAAAATCAAAAGAATACCAGAATGTAGGTAAAAATTTCTCAGGCTATTTATCAGCTAAAGCAAGTCTACCAATGGTGAGTATGCCCTGAGTATGTCCCAAACACATGTTTTGTTTTTTTGTAGCCACAATAGGCATAAGGCATCGACATAGGCATTAAACAGAATTAGCATTAGCTATGATTTAGCTGGACTGTTGACCAAAGTCTGAAATTGGTATTCAAGTGAATGGACATGTATGCTCAGGCACAAAACCATTGTGGGCTACACAGGGTGAGTGACACAAAAATTATCCTCCTCAAAAATGTTCCTCAAAATCTCTAGCAGAGTGGTGTATATGTGTGTGTGGGATGGAGTGGGACAGGGGGTTGTATCTGTATAAATGGTTGAATATAATAATTTTTTTTTAACCATTTTGATTAGGAAGATGAAAGATGTTGTCTAGTCAAGCCATTTGACTATGTAATGAGCCTGTTTTGCAGCACCAATTTCGTATGAAATAAATGACAGCTTTCTAAGACTGATTTTGCACAAGCAAAACCATTAGCATAAAAGCTGTTCCAAACACAGTTTGCATGCATAATCTCCAACGTGCATTTCCCGTGCATAACCAAACACATCTCACTCCTGAATTTTAATCCAAATCTGTGAAAAACCTAAAACCTTTAACAAAGTACATAGATCGTTAAAGAGATGGACATTGCTAAACTAACACTGAGCTGGGTGTGTTTTCATCCTGCACTGGCCATTTCTTTCTATGGGCCAAGGAGGTGGAGGCAAATCTTTGAGTTTCCTGGGAGAAAAAGCAATTTCACGTAGATAATGCAACCACGGTGAAGCTCCATCTGGTTTCTGCTGATAAGAGCGCCCCTGTGACAGAGGAATTTTCCACTCCTCAGGCAATTTGCGCTGTTCATTGAACTTCAGAGAGCCAACAGGCACCCAGACACACTCAGGGGATCTCTCCTTACAGGGTGGAAGGCTGACAGAAACAGGACTGGGTGAGCAAACGGTCTGAAGGTTTAAGGTCTAGGAAGGGCAGTTTTGGGATTTTTGGCTCAGTGGCGAAGAGTTACTGTAGATACTCTAACATGAAACATAAATCAGTTGTTTCTTTGACACATAAACCAGTCATTGAGATAATTAGATGTCCACCCTTCAATAACGCCTTTACCATGTGATTAAAGAAAATCAAACTGACTGGTTGTAAACTGCATGTCATCGTGACATGGTGGGCATCTTGCAAAATTAAGCTAAGCTTGCACTAAGCTTGCAAAATTTTAAAATGCATCTTTTGCTCTCTGGTTTAGCTTTAGCTTAGTATTTCCCTAAAAACAGAGCTTTAAAAAGTAATATCCACAATGGATTTAACTGAAAAATACTGGCATTTAGTGTAGATAGGCAAAATGGAGATAACAGAAATTCACACACAGAGATAGAGTAATGTTAAGAAGCCAACTTTCTATCTACTCCAGTTAACACTGATTGCTCATTTAATGGCTAATATAACCAGTGTACAATACAATGATCTACATTTATGACTATGATGTCAGACTACTTTCCAACATAACCTTGTACAATCGTCCAGTGCAGCAGCACAGGAATTACTGTTCGCTTTGGTTAAAAGGAATTAAGCATAAAATATCCATGGTCAAATTACTCTTTTATACAATATTAATATATCAATGGCAACACCTGTATTGTGTGCTTGGCTACAGTGAAACAGCTTAGTGTGGATGTGGTATTAGACTACTAGCACACAAAGATGCCTCAAGACCATATCAGTTAAGGCTCTGCAAAACATATGGATGAGCCAGCAAAACTCAAAAATCACTCTGAGGAGCAGTAGTTTTAAAATTCAGATAAAGGATGAAAAACTCCATATTGAGTCAGAGCTAATATTGGGCTGAGTGAAGATGAAGCAAGAGTCGCTGCCATTTTACTGCTGCTTAACTGCAAATGCTACTTTTGCAACACCTCTTGACACAATGTCACTGTAACTGGAGGTATGAAGGAAGCAAATCGGATAAGCCTTCACAGCTTCCTGAACAACTTTCTGAAAATGCAAAACAATCTATACCTCTGGTGCAAATACTGAGACAATGCAACGTCAGCAATATCGAATGTGAGTTTTGATTTTCACAGTGTGCCTCTGCCCTCACCTTGCCACTGAGTACATGAAGAGGAAATCATTGTCAGGAGAGCCAGGGTTCCTTCCATAGTCCATGTATTTCTTCTGAGTGGTGTTCTTGATGTCCTTGATAACCAGTTCCATCTCTTTACTCAAATTTGATTCCGTCTTGAGAAATAATAACAGGACACAAAAAAAAAAAAAAAATCAAAATCTCATCCTGGATGCTAAGCTACAGTAGAGAAATTAATAGTTTTATGGTAAGATATATCAGTCATGAAGTCGCACAAGAACAGGGTTAAACAGCAAAAAGAGACTGAAATGCTGTAGTGTCTTTGTAATGCCAAACTGTGACAAAAATTTAAGTCAGTTAATTGTTTTCTGGTAATTATATTCTCCGATAAAGTATAAATGTAGAGACATACAGTTCATGGTGCATAACTCGTGGGCTTGTGGTAAAACTCACTGGGAAAAGGCCTAGTTTCTCCTGAAGTTCTTCCACCTCCTTTACCAGCACACACATCTTCTTGTTTGTGGATGTGTACCAGGCAGCAGCCTCGGTACCCCGCCCAGGGCGACAAGGAAGGACACTATTGGCAAATTGTCGACACAGTGGGCAGGTAAATTCACCCTTGTCAACGGAGAAACCCTGCAGGACCTGGTCATTCTAAATAAAAAGAGGAAAAATCAAATAAACATAAGACAATAAAAATTCTCAGCAGAATATCCTTGAATTTGACCTATAGAATCTACATTCAACTGTTGCTGAACTTTGCAAAAATATAACTGTACAGGAAGCTGGCCAGCGCACTTTATGAAAACGCAACATAGAATTGCTTTTGGTCATCGACCAGTACCCATAAATAGACTAACAGGCAGTGACTAACAGGCAGGTGCTACTAACCTTTTTTTTTTTTTAAATTATTGATAATTTCTCAATTAATTATTTTATATAAAAATGTCAGAGCCCAGAGAGGTGAGATAAAATTGTGTTTTCTAATCAACAGTCAAAAACTAAAAGGTATTCAATTTATGATGACAAAAATCATAATTTGAGAAGCTGTAAAGAGCAAATATGTCTGGTATGTTTACTTGACTAAATTGCTGAAATGATTATCAAATTACTGAGCAACTGTTTCATTGCTGAGTGGATCAGGCTGTATTTTTTTCTTACCCTCAGAGATTCCATGTATGACTTGTGACAATCTATATGCAAAGTGTGTCCACAGGTCTGGACGTAGACACCCCCATCCCATCCTATTGACACAGACTGCAGACAAGAACTCTGCAAAATTCACAACAGAATGGAGTGTTAATATCTCTACCATGCAGTGAGTCTTCAGAGCATTCAGCTTCCTGAACCTTCTCTTTGATTTTACAATGCCATTTGTCATGACTTGTTCTATCTTATAAATTGTTTGTGACAATACTGGCTGCCCGATAAATGTCAATACCGCAAACGTTTATAACATGCATAATTCAAGGGCCTAGTTAAAAGTCCTGCAGTCTTTTAGGGACTTTAGCAGATTTTGTTCCTTACTTTGCTGGCAAGCATATAAATAAATGGAAAGAAAGGCAAAGTAGCAGGATGAAAACCCACAAAAAACTATGGCAGCTAACAGTGAGTAGTGCTAATCATTAGCAACAAGCACATTACCAGTAGTATCACTATAGCAAAAGATAATAACAGACAATGAGCTGCGTGGGCCAACTGTGTGTGAACTAAAGTGAAAACTAAAGTGTGTGAACCATCAGGTCCATGCTTAAAGGACCATACTGACCATTTTGCATGTTTGAGCCTAATATATTCAATTTTCATACACGTAACATNTAAAGGACCATACTGACCATTTTGCATGTTTGAGCCTAATATATTCAATTTTCATACACGTAACATGACTGACAATCATTTCTCAAAGCATACTACTGGAATGGTGAATTAAAAAAATATTTTCCTACCTTCCAGACCACCATTGGTGTCAGTTCATTCTGATACACTATTAAAATCAACTTGTTGATACTTGAAACATTTTTGGGATAGGTAATCCATCATCACGAACAAGANTAAAATCAACTTGTTGATACTTGAAACATTTTTGGGATAGGTAATCCATCATCACGAACAAGACGTGTATTCAGGGTTTTTTTGAAGTTACGTAATTTTAGCATTTAAGCGCAATAAAAAGTGAGGAGTGAATGCATGTCTCCACTGGGGAATATGGTCCCAAAAAAAGATCTGTGTTTATCAAAAAATTTAAATGACCATGACTTCATAAGATTGTGTAACTATTAGCAGATGAAACATCAATTTTTAAGGTGGGTGTATCACTTGAATATTTGATTTTGAAAGATTAAGAAGATGAAGATTTATAAACTATCAGGAAAGCTGAAATATGGTTTTATCCTTTGGGAAATGGTTGTCAGTAACGTACACTAACGTATTAAAATTGAATACACTAGGCTCAAACATGCAAAATGGCCCATATGGTCCTTTAAAGGAATATGTTCTGTGAGTGCTTAGTGTCTTCATCACCTCCAAGGCCAACATGTTTGATTTCAATACACCAATTAGTAGAACAAGCTCACATTTTGTGATGCTGCACAACATAACCTACTTCATGTCATTTCTAATGACAGCATATCATCACATGCTTTCTGTTGTAGCCACTCAATAGTGAGTTTTCCCATCCTATGGTATCAGTATAATCTAGTGACTGTTTTATCTATTTTAGCATTTTCTCCTGGCTTTTATTGGATTTTATTTCATCTCAGTCTGTGCTTCCTATCCAGGCACTCTCCAAATAAAACAGAAGAGAGACGATTTCCAGGTACCTGTCACAGGTGGTAAAGTAATATAAAGTTGCACACTGTCAGCGGAATATTCACAACACACCACATCAGGAGCAACACAGAATACACACACACACACACACCTCTGCAGCATTATCGATCCTTTGCACTGGTTTACTGGTTTTCTAACCAGCAGCGTATTTAATTTGCTGAAGCTGTTAGTTTTACTCAAACCTGTCACCATTCTCTCTACCATGCAGAGCTGTAATATTTTCCATCAGTCAGACACCTACATCTTTGAAGAACCGCTGCATGAGGGTGAGCCTGACATCATGACCCGCCCCGCATGTGTCTGCAGGGTAGACATGCTCCTCGTCGCTAGTTGGTAACTTCTTGGCCTCTTTGCTTTTGCAGCGGTGTCCGAGCACTGAAAGACATTCACAGCAGAAAACCAGCAGTGGCCAGTCAGTGACAATGTCTCACACTAACATGTTGAAATGATTATTTCATTTATGGACGTCCTCACTGTTTATGCTTTTCGCAACCCAAAAACAACATGACAGCTAACTTCTGGCACATAATCTTGGCATTCAGCTGCAATGAGATCACAGTGGAAAAGGATGACAGTTTCACTAAAAAGGGAAGTGCAAGATATTGTGGATCCAAGCAAAAAGCTGGTGTTGGGTTTGGTTTTCTGAACCATATTACAATATTACTAATTACTAACCAAACATGCCTCTCATTTGGATGACAGTGAATGATGCTCCTCTGTCAACACATTACGCTTATGTGAATGTAAGCAAGGATCAACATCAGTGATAAATGAGCTAAATATAATAAAACAGCTAACCCATCTATTAAAATGAGATTACCAGCATGGTATTCAAGCTGTTATGAATAACTGGTTTGGTTTAAAGAGACAAGGCTGGTGGTGACACAGGAGCAAAATGGCAGATCTGTGAAACACACCTCCAGTTAATCTGAACCATTGAGGCTGCAATTCCAATTCGCAGGTTGTTTAAAATTGTACCACAAATCAAAACAGCCATGAAACAAATCCTGTATAGGCTATTAGTTTCAAAAAGGTGGGGTGGGCTGGGTAATGCACTACCTGAGGATGCCTGGAGGAGAATTACCAGGCCAATAGGTCTGTCCTCGGTGGAAGGTCCACTCTGACCACAGATCACACAGTCATAAAGAACCTCGGACTCCATCACCTCAGATGCTCCTAGATCCATGGCTGCCTCGGCTTCTGGGGATTCTGGGACAAAGAAGAAAATAAAATCTGAGGTGTGATCTGTACTGTACATCAAGTTTGATGCCTGTCGCTGGTTTACACACGTGGGTCATAGCAGCAGTCAAATTGTGAGACTAATCCTAAATTTCTGATACTGACAAAGTTTTGTTGCAGACTGTCTTTGGTTGTAAGAGTGCTAAATTTGTTGTCTATGAAGCTTCTCTCATACTGTGATCAAGAGCTACTTTCTTTTAAGCTAAAATTGCACAGACTCTAGGCCTTAAAACAGCTTAAGCTTGATTCTGTTCTAATTCAGTTTCTACTCTGTGATCTGTAATGGTTACATGGGTGAGTGGGGAAAACACTCAACCAAAAGTGACGAGTCCAGCAAGAGGTGGGTGAAAAGCAAAAATACTCGGAGGTAATGCGGTGTGAAAGGCTTTCCTTCAGGCTGGCTTAAACACTGAGGTAACAATCCATGATTAAGGGAGGTCACTCACTGTTAAGTCATGCTCCTACTCAGGTAGCAAATACGCTCAGTTACACAAGAGCACTCCTTTACAGTTGCTATGAAAACAAATTCAAAGAGCCTGCTTCTGAATGTTTAGTTTGGTACTTTCTATAATTCCTACGTGTAGCTGACTTGCTTCATTTTTGGAAGAAGAATGCAGTTACCAATGTGAAGGGTTATCACATTATCTGTGATCAGATTTTGCCAAGCATTAATTTTATACAGTATTATGAGTACTTGAAGCATAAATACTACAAAGAAAAATGAGTCATTGTACTTTGATATGATGAAAGGGCACTGGAGCAGTGGAATGGTTTAACAAATTTATAACAACAATACTTGAAACAAGTAAATCTGTTCCCTGCTACCCCTATGCCTGTTATTGGTGTGGCACAAAAATGAATTACTGATATGAAATTAATTTAAATGTTAAGGACTATGTTCAATTTGAACAGTAAATATTGTGAAGAAATGTCAAGCTGTGTTGGAAATTGATTTATTGCTTTGTGGAAGAATATGCTCTCAAGAGAGGTCAGTGTGTTCCTGGGGAAATGAAAGCAGTTTGTGTTAGACATCAACGCCTTTAGCCTCAGGCCATCCTTGTACATAAAGTCAACTGTGCACGCATGCACGCACACGCGCACACACAGGAAAGGTAAGATACCAAGGACAAATAAGATGTTGGTCTACTGCTGCTTTATGCTCCTACAGCATTACACTGTGTGCACATTAAAGGTTTATGTGTTTTTAAATGTTATCCAGAATAGAATAGTGCTTTAGGCTAATGATGACACTGAGCACTTTTTATCCACAGCATCCCAGGACAGTGGCTAGTGAACACCTAACCCATGGGAATTTACTTAATTTAAAAATTCACCTACTGATCTACTGAAACTAACTTAATTTAAAAATTCACATATTAAGAAGAGGTTCTGACAAGCCCAAAAGACGAACATGTATAAAGCTTGTAGGAATCCTGCAAACAGACAAATATGTGGATTCACCTCCCATCGAGCTATAGTGCAAAGCTCACACATTCGCTTGATTAAAAAAAAGGCATCTTCCCATCACATTTACATTGTACTGTAGTGGAGGTGATATAAAGCCACCGGCAGTGAGTTTGGAGAAAACAACAAAAGTTGCTGCTCAGCAGGAAGTTTGCAGAAGGAGGTCAGAACACAAGCCTGAATGCTCCATCTGATCACAGCAGCCATTATTCATCCTCTAACCACGCTGTGTCAGGGTGAGCCCTGGGAGTCCAGCCCACTATTAGTGCTTTGATCCTATGTGCCCTCAACCAGCACCCGCCCGCCCTCCCGGCGGAATACTCTCCTCTCAATTTATCCTAACTGGCCTGCAGAGACTAGCGGACTAGGCCCACTGTCACCTTGCCCCAGTCAAAAAGGCGGAACAGTGATGGCTTTATTTTAAGCAGGATAAGAAGAAACAAGAATGCAGAAAAGTGTCTACTGAGTGCTTCCAAAATACTTTCTCCACTAAAAAAGAGGAAATATTGTGGAGAATGACAGATTAACAAGCAACTTTGATTAGAAATATATTATAAAGCAACCCCCTACTGTAGAAAAAAGACTTGGTAGAATTTTCACTAAAATGCAATCAATCAGAGATGAAAAGGCCAAATTCAGGGGAAGTGGTTGGTGGAGAGATGTGGGAAATGACTGTAAACTCTGTTGACAGAGCTGAAAGTGAGTGAACTTTGTAACAGCCAACTTCAGACATACTGAAAAGCTGCACTGGGACGTGGAAAAGCTGGGTTCTAAAATATGTTCAATCTTAGTGAGAAGGATGGACACAGACTGCATCAGAAGACAACAGATTCTAATCAATAAACATCATGATTTCATCTGTGATTTGTGACTTTAGACCAGAACACTGTCCACCTTGGTCAATCAGTGGTGATCTGCCACTGCAGCTGACAGTGATTCCCCTAAAACAACCGGTGGGGCTGTTTTTCTACTGTCAACACGTGAATGTAGCATAATGGTATGCAAGTACTTCAAGGTTCCAAATGTAAGCAACCAACGCTGCAGTCTGTCAATGCTATGTTGAGGCCACATGTCAGCAGAAAGGGGTGAGGCAGTGACAAAAAAAAAAGTCTAGTTCTAGTTTGCTGAAGATGGTTTCTTCTTACCAACATCCATGGCTGTTTCCATGAAGCTCTTCTGCCTAGAGGCAAATTCAGCAAGCAGCTTCTGCTGTCTCTCTCTGGCTCTCTGACGTCTGAAACGAAATACAAATGAAAGGCAGGTCAGTAAACTTGCAACAATGAGCACAAAGTCCCAGTACTAAACTTCAAAAATAATTATTAATTGTCTGTATGCAGGATAAATAAATACTGACGCTGTGACAAATATATTAAATCTACGACTAAGTTTTTCTCAAAATTAAGTATTTTTAATGGCAAAAGACATGCTGGGTGACAGCAGTGGCTTTATGCACTGCAAGCACTCGTCACAATAATGAGCACTTGACAATCTCCTCTCCTTTATAAATGCATTAACCACTGCCCTTCTACTCCAACAATGCATTAAAATCACCATGGCATAACCATTTCTCTTGTGTAAGGCATGTTTCTTTGACAAAGAATACATGACAATCCATAGCATGTGCAACAGCCTTAGCACCGGGTATGTTACATGCACAGCAGGTGTCTCATTTCAACCAGGTTGTGTTGTGAAACTTGAAAGGTTGGAATTAGACTAATCTGCTGGGCTGAACCCCTGTCCTCCAGACTTGCAGGGTGCAGAGCTGACTGTAAATTAGGTCCCTAATAAGAGGACATAAACAAATACTGACAGGAATGTCACAGCTCAATAATTTTCAGTGATGCTTCAGGGGCGCCGACAACCAGCCTGAGGAATGGGCAACAGCTATTCACTTCTCACTGCCACTGCAATGCTGCCTGACTGTTGCCTTGGAAACAGCTCTGGTTCACATGAATGGGAGAGATGCTACCTTTGTCTTTCAGCTTCAAAAGCAGGCCATTATCAAGTGGTTATGGTCCATTCCATCATCATTACAGGAGGGAAATTGGAGACATGGACTCGTGGGTGAATGTGAGGTGAAAAGCCAAATCCTGCATGAATTGACTTTAATTTTGTGGCAGCCCAAGTGGTGCTATAACATGCTAGGATTTTCCTGTACGCCTTGCCTGTTTATTTGATATTTTCATGTGCGAATGTGGAAGGATCGGTGCAGCTAGTTGGGAGTTGCAACTGATGCAACTGTCTGATAATTTGACAATTCCACCAACAAGCATCAATAAAATGCAGAGGGAAATGTGCAATGCTAAATAATGCGAATAAGCATTTGTCCAACCAGTAGGTACAATAACAATGTCATCAGAAAATAGATGTTTAATGCAACTGTAGCAGTAATACTGGTAGGGATACGTCTGTATTGAGCTATTGATTAATGGCTGACACCATCCACAGCATCTTGTAGGCTCCATGAATTCAAATCCTTCAGCTGATTCTATCACTATAACCACCTAAAGTCAGCACTTGTGTGAACATAGACTGAATTTTGAACTATCAGCACCATCACCAACAAATTTATATGCATCTGTGCACATCATTGCAGTGGAATAATGGGAAGCTGTGTAACATCTCCACAAATGTAAACATTAAACTTAAAAAAAGAAGCAGAATCTGCATTTGGCTGCATATTTGTGGACTGTCAATGCACTGTTAAAATAGAGCACCATGAGTAATATTGCAGGCTTATGTTATAGCTAATGAATTCATTGTGGCATTTCAAACAAAATGATGTTGTACTGAAAACTGTGCAACTCCTTTTTTGAGACAGTTATTTGGACATTACATGAAAGCACAAGCACTGCAATGAGATAAAATGTTGAATATGTGGTATGGGGCTACACAAATGCATGTACATGATAATGAATATAATAAAATTTAAAAAATATATAAAGTGTACACTGTTACCTCTCTTCTTTATCCATGGCTTTCTTGTCAGTGGGGCTGTTCTTCTTTGGTGGCACTGGAGGACTCACTCTTCCACAGATCTCCTGGATGCTACGCTTGATTTGGCAGCTGCGTGTGGCTGCTTTGTTAAGGATTCGCTCAATGGCTGTGATGCCATCTCCATGAGCATGGCGGTTCGTGTCCATGTCCTCGAGCCAAGATGCCGACAACGAATTCTGCTTGGATGACAGCTTCTGGTGGAGCTTGATGAGGAGGGACAGCATGCTCTCCCGGATCTCCAGGATCTCTGTCACCAGCTGAGGAGGTGTTCCTGGTGGGACCCAACGCACCGAGGAGCCCTTTGGCCTGACGACTTGTGTGGCTTCAGTGTTGCTGCGGTTGATTATCTCCTGGAACTTGCGCCGACGCTCTGCCACAAGGCTAAACACCTGAGCTTCACGAAGGTTCTAAGACAGAAGAGGACAAGAGGCAAGTCACATAGTTACATATTTCTTGGACATTTTACCATGGGTATACAGAATTATTTTTGAATAGGTAATCACAGTAGGAATCAAACCCCTAATAAATACTATATGCAAGTAAAAGAGAAAACCATTATGACCAATATTCCATCCAGTTCCACAGCATCTTAGCAAAAACACTATCTGGCTGAAATTACAACGCCACTATTGTCTGATGGACTGGGTGGATTGACAGGGTGCCCATAAAAGACGAATTAAATGGACATTATAAAATTTCAGCTGTCGTTTCAAAAATACCTGCCCTGATAGTGTTCAGAACAACCATGTTCCTGAGGAAAATTCTAATCATCCTCATGTAAAAGCACACCAGCCATCTGAAGGATTGCCATGACCTGACCTGCAAAAAGGACCTAGCCGCACTCTTAAATAAACATACATCATACAGTCCAGTCAGAGCATCATCAATCACACTGACATGCAGTTAAAAAGCATTTACCCAAACCTGCATTACACACGTAATTAGTTTCAGCAGACCGGAGGGAGGCAACTACTGAAGCACAGCCTTATGCACACACACCATATCACAACAAGGCAGATCTCCTTTGAAATGCATAAAGCAAACACACACACAGATTTTTTCATAAACAGATAAATGCAGTTGCTAATGACATTGAAAGCTATCAGCCTACTGATTGACAGAATGGATGCAAATGGCTACCTCTCTCCAATTCCCTGCAAGACGCCTGGAATTCTGTGGAGCAAGTAAAACAAAATGAAAAAGAAAAATAAAGCGATGCAAGAAGAACATGAAAGGGCCAAGTAAGCAATGGTGAGATAACAAAAGAACAGTCTGGGCAGATCTCAAATGGGAGAAAAAAGACATGCAGAGAAACAATACTCCATACATAAATCCATGCCTCAATGTCTACTCATATAAAAGGTGGCTGTGCAACTGACAAGAGTTAAGAAACATGGCAACTGTAGTGAAAGTATGTGACTTGAAAAAGGGAAAAATATCGACCAACATGTAACACTGAAGATTTAGCACATCATCCATTCATTTATCATTTTCCAGACTTAAGGTTCTGAACAATACAACAATACAATACGCAAGTTGGCTATATTTTATCTATTTATTGGAGCTGCAATCTGATAGGGAGGAACAGACTCACAGTAATTAGTTGCAGTATATTGTGACAAAGCTGTTGCTTGGTCGGCATTTAATGTATTATTCTGTCTTTGCCTGCTGTTTTTCTATAAGACTTCTTATTAACATAATCAGTTTTATCAACAAACTGTCATAGAAATGCGTTTCATCTATGCCAATCACACCAGAAAACCCAGCGCTGTTCTGACTTTAGGGTGAATCTGTGAAGTGTAATGTTTGAGATGTGACACTGAAAAAATGGGTAAGTTAATGATTGTAGAGAAACATGGTACACTCATCAGGGAACACAACCACTGAGCAGACAGACTGCAGTGTACTTTATAGTGGAACTAAAACATATCATATCTGTCTGGGAGCTCATCAGCCTCCCCTGATCTGAACCTCTGCTAATTTGAGCTTCGATGTCAACAGACTCGTCAAGAAAAGGATGTGCAGTTTCTTGGCTGTTGCCTAAGGAGGAACTACTGGTAGTTGAAGTAAATCTGCTATCTTCATCTTAAATTGCCATAGTGACCTACTATTAATCTGATCTTTGTTTTTGCAACAGAAAACCCCATATTTATTCCAACTCAAGGTTAACAAACTGCTTATTAACTAGACATGCTTTCTTGATCACGTCCAAGAATCCAAAAACTAAACATTTTGTAGGCAGTATATGTATTAATACTGCAACTTTCTCCACTAAGGATTATGCCTGTTGTTCTTGATGCTCTGTCTACTACTTTCATGCATCTGCTTTTTGCTCATCAATACCACCAATTCTTAGGGAGGTAAAAGAAGTCTGGCATGAACTAGGTCATAATCTCCTACAGATGCATAATGGAGAGCATTCTGACCGGATGTATCACTGTGTGCTATGGCAACCGCAAAATCCATGACTGCAAGGCTCTCATAGAGTGATGAAGACGGCTGTCAAAGAGCTCCCAGCCATTCAGGACATTTACTACACATCCTGCCAGAGGAAGGCTTTCAGCGAAGACCCCAGTCATCCTGCATACAAACTGTTGAGCCTCCTGCAACCTGGCAGAAGGTGCAGAAGCATCAGATCACTGTAGATTTGTAGACAGTTCCTACCTGCAGGCCATCAGCCTCTGTAATAAACTACAGTTCATGCTGTAGCACTGTCATATTGCTGCTGACATTTTACAATCTCGATACTGCTGTCATTCCAAGTTGTGCAATACCTATATATTGTGCAATATTTCAATTTTTTAATATTAAAATAGTTCACTTGTGCATCATCTGCACTTGTGCTGCAATATATTCCTTCATTATACTTATCTTTTTTCTTTGATATTCCTTAATTTTTTATTATCTTGCATCCTGTTCTTAACTGTCTATATCTAAGTAGTTGATGAAGCTTTGTCTAAACTAAAGCATTTTATTTTGACTTTGGGTTTCTCTGCACATGACAATAAAACCTGGAAACTTAAACATCCATGACCTGATGATGCCACCATATTAACTGCTGAACGGCACTTCATTACAACCGGAGACACCAGAAATAAATTCATACAATAATTTGGAGTAGCAGTTCCAGCTTATCATTTAATCATGCATTGTTATGCAAAAGCACAATATATGACAGTTAGCAAACCAGCCTTAAGCAGAGCAATCCTGTACCTGGCCAAAATTGGAAGCTTCAGAGCTTGTGCTGGCAGGGGGCTCCCGCTTCACTTCAGGGGCTGTTTCAGGAACCCGGACCCTCACAAAGTTGATGACATGGTGAAGATTGGAGAGGAGGTTGATGCCAGGAAACCAGCTGTCGTGGCAGTGCTCCTCAATGCAAGGCTCCTGCAGGCATCACATACACACTCTGTCACACACACTGGCTAGCAGTCTACAGCAAGGGAAGACCAGCCTTAACTCACAGCACCCAGATCTCACCTCATCCTGCTTGTTGTCTTGGACCTGGTTGTCCAAGCCCAGCTCGATGAGGTACAGCACCATGCACAGCACATGCTCAGACATGTTCTGATGATCCATCCATAGCTAGAAATATCAGACCATTCATTTACACAAAAGAAAGAGGCACATATTAGGCATAGTTTATTACCCTTTTGAAAGTCATAAAAATGTTTATTGTGACTCTGTGGATCAAAAATTAACAGGCATCCATTACCTCCACTCATGACACCAGACATACCAGTACTGCTGCACTAGAACAACTGCCTGGCTGTAAATACATTTATTAGATTTTTTATATCTAGCCAGTAGTTCTTACAGTATTTATCATCTACAATATATGAGTTCCATTAGCTATGCTGTACCTACTGTAATTCATCAATTCAGTATTGTGCAATTATCTTGTAAAATGTCTATCAATTAATCTGCAAGTCATATTCCTTCAGCACCAGTAGAAAAGTTTCTAATTGAATCCAAGGAACAAATTGAGATGCATGGGGCAGCATTATACTGCATGAATTGTTGAAAGGCTCACCTTGTAAAGGAGGGTGAATATTACAATGTGCAGTGTCTTGCAGTGCAAAAGCTTGACTAGGCCTTTGTAACAGGGGTGCAGAGGAGTCCTCTCCTTGTAAGGGGGCCACGGGTTCCCAGTGTGAATGCCAGACTGTTTTAAACTAGGTGACAATTCAAAATAGAGACAAATATTAGAAAAAAAAAAAAAAAAAAAAAATTATCAACCACACCCTGCGTATTAGCTTGCATGCAATAAAAAGCTGAATTACAGTAAGAGGAAATATGTGTTTGATGATCTGACACTGACTTTAACATTGCTCTGTGTAATTCACTGTAGCAAAGCTTTTAGTCTATGCGCCAGAACAGCCGACAGGCAGCAAAGTCTCTCACTCTATTAGTGATGAAGGGATCATAGTTATATTAAACTGGGCCAGCCTGACAGGCAATCCATCATATTCAAACAGTGCGAATGAGGAACATAAGCCTGGTACCACGCAAGGTGGAAAATGGTAGCTTCAATATGTTTCAAGGAGAAATATACCTCAGTATCATCTTGTTTAAAACAGGAAAAACTGGCTTTTGCTGTAGCAAGTCTTTCCAGAAAAAGGATTAATGTGAGATCTGTTCAATTAATCAGTGATCTTAATTATGTCCATTCAAAAAAAAAAAAGGCTCAAAATCCCATTATAAACACATTACTTTCCCAACCCTTCCACAAAGAAATAATCACAAAGAGAAGCAACCTTCAGTATAATCAGTATCTTCACATCTTCTAGTGATCTTAAAGAAAATTATTATCCCCAGGGTATCACCTTCACCTCTGTACCACAATCAAACAAGAAAGATTCCCTCAATTTTATTACTGTCTGACTTGAATTATTGATTTTCCTCGACAGCTACCTAATTGGAAGTTACTCTCGTACTGTGTACACCTGACCCTTCTTATCATGTACCTGGCAGGTGGGAAAGGTTACCCTACAACACTGAACGGAGCATGATGATGCAGGCTGCGTTTGCTTGAGAGTGACTAACATGTGTAATCCAGAAAGAGATGCAATGTCTAGAAAATTGCTGATGAATGTGATATGTGACAGACTAGCCTAAATCCGGTAAGTGATAGATCTACATAATGTTAAAAAAAATATATATATATAACATTTATTTTGGAAAAACAGAGGCATCAGCGTTAACTTACAAAGCAGAGTATCTGTCCATTGCTGACTGGACATCGCGCCGATAAACTGTTCTGAGAACAACCATGATGGGGTCAAATTCCTTCTCCCACACCTCCACTAGTGAGGAAAAGAGAGAAATCAGCTTTGTAATTGCCACTACAAAGTCACATTGGTTTCCTCTTTCTGTGCGTGGTATAAGCCTGCCCCCATGTGGCCTGTTGAGGATGAACAACTCAGACCTAACTGAACTGTTAACAAACCTCTTTGAAGCAGAGTCTTTTCAAGATTCATATCAATCTTTTTTCCCTCTTTCAATAAACAGATATGAATTTAAGTGGCTGGTCTGAAAAACAATACACTAGATATCACATAGAGCTTGTCTTTAAAGAGACATTCATTTATATTTCTCAGAAGGTTGTAGAAAATATGGCATTGTATAAACATTTAGTATTATTAAGTGCACCAAACAAACACAAACAAATGCAAAAATGAAACTAAAACAATTAATTAGATCAAATTCTACTTTAGATAGATCATGATCTGTCGCAAAAAAGGCAACATGTCTTGTATTTTCCAGGGTATTAACATACTGTACACTTTCTCCACTCCACTGAAGACAGATCCTATATTTAGAAACAAGAGACAAAGGGCTTGATGTAACAGCCCTATTTGATACATGATGGAGGCATTAATAAAGCTTACAGAAGGGTCACATTTAATGTGATATAATCGTATGCATATCAAGAGTTTCAAGGTTAGTGTGTGGGTTCAATATCATGGCAGAAATGTTATTTAAAAAAACAGCTATGGTCATAATAACAGTAAAATGAAAGGCAAAACAAAAAATGGGCTGTAATTTCCAAAATCCTGTAGCATGACAGGTATAGTGATCTTCTGGAAAAACATGCCAACTTCAGGACCCTCCTACCTTTAGGTGTGTACATGCCCTGCTGCATGGAGCCTCCAGGTTCAAACACAGGTGCTTTGAAGTCTGCCACAGCTGAGAGCATTTCCTCAAAGCTACAAGTCCCTGGTACAATGCCACTCTTTGGGTTGGGATTCTCAGGGATCTGAAAATGCATTCTTAAGGAAAAAGACTGTCATGGATGACTAGATATAGTTTCTATTAAACATAGCCTGTGTTGATTTATTAATGAAGGATACAAGGTCTAACAGTGCACTGTGTGTGCGGTCATTCATACACAACTGAGACACCATCTCAGCTCGGAGGATCTCATCATCTGTCATGCCTGGTTGTGAGTGTGAGAAGCAGAAAATGAAGACAAACTGACAGAAAATTGATCATAACACAATAGAAATGTGGAAGAATAACAGAAATCCCCTACAAGCCCTGCATCAAGTATTAAGAACGAATGATTTCCAGGAAGCACACACTCTCTAAGTCCTCATTCTGTCTGGCTTTCCCTAAATTGGTACAGTAGTTATTGTGATGATAATGAGAAAGACTATTCATGGAGAACAATATTGTTACATAATGGGCTACTACCTTTAATTTGCATGGTATTTCATTCAGATATTTTTATAATTTGATTTTTTTTTATTTATTAACCAAACAGTGTCTCTTGTAGTGTGTGTTAAATGAAATTCTTTATCAATCCCCTTTTCCTATGACCCATTTTAAAGGGGATTAAAGGCAGTTGCTTGTTTTAAAGAAATGAACTGGACACACTGGAACTCCTCATTCCTGGAAAGCTGAACACAAAGACGTGTTTGGCATGGACTAGATGCAATTTATCTGTGCCACCAGAAAACTGAGGTAAGCATCTGCACGCCAGCAGTTTGTTATAGTATCATAGGGTGTTTGTTAATTTGTGTACTCTCAGTAGACATATCCTTGATTGCACAACTTACCCAAATGAATGCGAAGACTGGTCAGTATAACCAAGAAGGTCAGTGCTCCTTCCAGCATTGGTCGCTCCTGCTCAGAGTCTAGCACAGCATTCTGATGTCGAGATGCCATGGTCAACAGATCAACCACTTTGAACCTGTGTGAGAAAAGACAGAATGAAATGTTTAGAATGCCAGTAACATGGGTTGATTTAACAATGCAATATACGGTAATGTGTGTATGATGATTTAGAGCGTACCTCTCAAAAACACTAGAGATGAAGTAGTCAGGATCTAACCTTGATGCACAAACCTGCACAACAAGGACAACAGGATGAATATAGCTGAATCATAAATGTATGATATCGATACTGACTGCCATCTATGATCCAACAATTGTAACCTGGAGCAGATAGGTGTCCGGGTCAATCATAGAGTTGCAAAAGTGGGACTGGACGTAGGTCATAGCCTGTCCTTTGATCTGCAGACCATTCCTGACCCACATGTTGCTGTGGATCTCTGATAGACTTGCCTACAGCCACAGAGATTAGAGTTTTAATTAATTAATGTACGATTCAAGAACAGAAGATTAGCAAGTGAGAACATGACCATGTTGGTGGGTTTTCTAGTTCATTACTTGGATTTGGAGTGGATGCACCATGATCTTCATCAGCATCTCCTGGTCAGGCAGGAGGCTGTCGAGGTCCAGACCCTGGCATTTTACAGCCTAAGAGGTATAAAAAAAAAACAAAAAAAACAATAATACAAGATATGTCCCCAAAGGAAAACACTATGCATGCCAATGGTATCTATGGTAGTTCAGTCGTCTGTGAAGAGATTCTTACATACCTTACTGAGGAACATGGCGTAGTAGCGGTGCAGTGGCAGGTGAAATGTGACTTGATTTGGAGCAGGCTACAAGAGATATGAATAATGAGTAATAGAAGAAAATGCTGCTTGTGTCTCAACAGTCACATGTCCTTTCTGATTTTACCTCATCAATGAATCCAATGGCATCAAACCACATCTGCAGGGTTTCCAAACAGTAGCGTACCACAGTTTTAGTATATTCCTGTGTCTCCTGCACACAGACAGGAGGACAGAACCCTTGAGATGCATGTTTCATTAATCCTTTAAATGTCACAAAGAAAGCACTCAGAAGCTGCAAGAGTGACAGAACTTACTTTGACTTTGCAGTGTGTCAAGAGACCCCACATTGGTTGTGCACAGGCCTCAAGCTCTGCTGCAAATGCTGCATAGTATGTCTGAGACTCAAACTCCACATGTTCATTCAACTCCCGCTTATTCAGGTTCATACCTATCAGGGCAGGAAATGGTTTCAGACTCAAGTGATACATCCTGGAATCTTAACAGCCATATAGAATGGCCTGTATGTTTTTAAACACGTGAAGTAGAATATTTGACCCTGGAGACTTTTATGCACGTTAAAAATACTGTCTGGATAGATGTGTTATTATACTGTAAATAAGTGGTAATATTTATAAAAGCAAGGCAAATCAGTGTCAAGCAAGAAATTTCTAACCAAGAGAAGAGCAGCAACCATGGATACAATGTGATCATGACACTTTGCACATAACATCAGTAAGAGGATACTCAAGCCCACTGTGCAAGGGCAGGTGTTATTTTTAGGGTTGTGGTAGAGTTCACATGGCAAGTAAGCAGCAAAACGATAATTCTAACACTGTGACAAAGAGTCACACACCGTACAAAGAATGAAAAAACCTTGTTCTGTCAATTCAAAAATGAAACATCTGCACAAGCAGGAGCAATCCTTAACCTCAAGGTATTTGCATTATGCATGACAAGAGGTATCATAGGGTCTAGTGGCATTATCAAACAACTAGAATGATGGACAAGTGATTAAGGAGAGTTAAATGACAATATGGGAAGAAATATGCGCACACTGAGGATGCTATAGGATCTGACAGCCACACCTCTTTGTTTGGTCATTTGTCTCAACTCCAAAACATCTAATCTAATCTGGACTAAAAAATGTTTATTTTTTTTCTGAAGAAGTTGTTCTGCGTTCAAAACTGTCATTCATTGTGGAAATGCTTTTCACAATCAAAGTCTGGATTTTAGACCTCAGAGAATTGCTCTGGATGCTAATTATTTCGTTATTTATTGATAATCTGACTTTACCTTGAAAAAATGACACAAAGCTCATCCACAGCATCAACAACGAATGGTCCTCCAGGAACTTTTTTGCTACGCTTTGGTGTGAGAGGATGTTAATAAAATCACTAACTAAAGGCCAGTAAGTGTTGTTCTTCAGCAGAGCCTCACCACAGTTCACCACAACATGGCGACTGTTTTCTTCATCTAAAAGAGATGGGGAAACATATGCAAATTATTTTAAAATGCATTTTTACTAGAAATGCACAAATTGCAGCTAGTTTTTAAAGCAACTAAAATATCACAACTTAAACGCATTTCTAACAAAGAGTTAAAGACGTCATTGCTTCATGTGAACTGCACAGAGGAAGGTCAGAGGATGAAGGCTGTATTCTGCACGCAGACCATTTTTCTTATTTATTTTTTTATATTTCAATTATACAATTAATAATCAGCCAATACCCATCCAAAATTAAATGCACATTTTCCAATCTATAAATAAATGTTCAAAGTTGTTGGATTGGTCATTGTATAAATGGCAGAAGATCTCCATGTTTGACACAGCTTTCAGATTTTGCCATGCATGCTGCCAGGTGAGTTTATAATCAGCAATCGCTTTTCAAAAACCTATTCACAGACCTTACAAATAAAATATGTTGATGGGATTCAAAGCAATGCCAACTGAGCTGTTCATTAATTAAAAATCACAATTACTAAGACACTATTTGAGGAGCTGTAATATATGTTAAACCACAATGGATAGAAATCCAGTTTATAGGACAACTTACCCTGAAGTTCACTTTTGATAAGGCAACTCTCCATCATATAGAGGAGGACAGTGACCATGATGTCCAGCAGCTGGCACTCCTCTGTAACGTGCCGTGCCAGTTCCTCATTGCTGAACAGCTGCACACTAATATGTACAATACGGTTGGACATAGTATCCGACTCGTGGCTTTTCATCAGCGTTTTCATGATGAATGCATAATGTTGAACAAATGTTTTTGTAAAAGTGATCTGCCGGAGAGGACAAGAGAATCCTGTCATACAACTGACAGAAACTGTTAAAATGAGCTGTTACCATAAGCTAAAGATGTTTTAAATACAAAATTTCACAGTGGAAAAGAAAATACCTTGTAGTCTTGATCTGGCAACATGTTCAACAGGAAGGTGACCATCTTCTGAGGAAATTCATATTTTATTGTCCAAAACAGCAACTCCTCCAAAAAGCATTTATGTTTCAGTGATTCTATAATACATGGGTCTGAGGGCAGAAAAGGCATGTAATATGATCAGCAGTTTATGACAACATGACTTATGTATTAGGGTGTTATAGAATGACATTTACCTTTGGTACTGCTACTCAGCTTTACACGCTTTCTCTGTCCAACAGACTGTCCTCCATCTTGATCATCCTGTGGAAAAATAAAAAGGACTTCTACTATCAGAGCTGCAAAATGTTCAACAGTAACAATAATAAGCTCAAATCAAAGTGAAACAGACCCATGTGAAATATTAAAGACGAGAGTCGATGATATCCATAAGCAAAATATTAATTGACTACTTTGATGATCAATTCCATTTATCCAGTTAAATTCTCAATTATTTGCTGGTTGTTGCTTCTCCAGTGTAAGAATTTTTCAATTTCAAATCATTGTAATTAAACATTTTGGGTTTTCTTTTTTTCTTTAGGTTGCTGGCAATGTTAAAAAAACTAATTTTGACATTTTATAGATTAAATGATTAGTCAAATAATAATTAGATCAATAAATAATGACAAAGTCAAAAGTCTGTATGGTCCGGCCGTATGGTTCACAAATAAAAGGTAATAATTACAACACATACCTCTTTAGACTCCTGTGGACTCCCTGGGACACTCGTTCCTAGGAAATAAAAAAAAAACCCAAAATCCATAATTATTAGCAGCATGAACCATGCCACAAATACTACTGAGACACTGCTACAGTCAGCAAGTTTGCCAAAAGTTATCACAATTGTGTTGGAGAGCACAGCTAAATATGATGTGACATATTTAAGAACTCCAAACATGTATGCAAAATTTCATTTCTAGTAAATAAAGGAAAGTACATTTTTAATGTCAAATTTTCAGGACCACATGAAAATGTTCAATGTGAGAGCTAAAACAGCTTTAAAATATACAATGTGTAGAATTTGGTGAAGAATGATTTTTTAGTTTAAATGGGTGAATGCTGGTTGGCATGACTACAGTGAACAGTGGAATAAAGGTAAATGAGTGAACTTTGTCAGTTGTTTTATTTATTTATTCATTTATTTATTTTAGATTGATTGACAGGGGAATTATGCCTCATATGTTGTTATAGCAGAATAAAAGAAATCATAAAAACAACTTATGACTCATGTGGTGCTTGAACCCCTTTAAGATATGGGTGCAGATCATCCTGAACTGAAAACACTCTTTTGAAGTTTCACCATGAAAGTGTGAAGATGCTGTTACCTAACAAGGCCAGGGTCCCTGCACCTCCTTCAGCTCCACCAGCAACATCAGCAGAAGCAGCTTGGGCTTTCTCCTCCACAGATACCAGACCAGACTTCTTCAGTGCTGACAAATATTTGTCATAGTTCTTTTTAGCATAAATATTCTCTTCTTGACCTGCAACAGAAGAACAATGTCTAAATCACAAGATATTAAATTTACACCAGAAGTAAATGTGTTCCAGAGGGACACCTGTGCTGGGTTATCTGGTGCTGATGACATGGTCTGCAGATTGAAAAATATTATTTAAGGAGTTTAGCTTGTGTAAGCATTAAGATCTGCTTTCCCCTTCCAGCTTTTAAACATTTCTACAGGTGCTGCAAAAAAAAAAAAAATCAAGGAGAAAATGCTATCTCATCAACAGTTTTAATCATGCTGCACACACAAAAAAAACAATGTACAGGCAAAAAAAAACAACAACTACACAGTTCAATTTTATTAATACCGACAAATATTTCAGAACTTAACTGCCAACCTCCCAAAAAACTCTAAAATGCACAAGAAATTTCTGAAAAATATATGTCTTTTACATTCTACCACGTTATTCAGATCACAGTGTGGATATTTACCCATGCTCAACTCTTTGAATGTTTGCTGATTGGTCAGAATCTTTGTCAGTACAGTACGCATTGCCCCTCCCATCTTTGTGAGCTCCTCCAGGAAAGAGATCTGAGGCTCCAGCTGCTGCAGGACTTTCTGTAGATCTCTCTCAGTTGAAGTGTCTGTCAAAGTAAGATAAGAGATACAAGTCATGATATAAAGTATTTTTGGAACATGATATTTTGCACTGAAGCTGACATCCACCTAAAAATGTGTACAGTAAATCCAGTCCTATATTTGACTTTAATATGCAACAAGAGAGTTTATGATCTTACTACCATGCCATATCAATTGAAAATGTCAAAATCTGACAGAATGGGAAAACATGTTTTCATGGACAATTTATACAATATTACACACTCCCCACTTAAACTTTATCGTTTCAGTATCAAATATTCCATTCCTCTGTACACTTTGAATGTGGCTTCAAATATAGAGAGCAGCAGATTTGTAGAGAACAGCAGATCAGCTAGAATTCAGACAGTTACAATTGTGATTTGTGTTCACTGCATTATGAAAATCTCAAAATGACCATAGAAACTTCTCCAACCAGTCCAGCATAACCTACTTCTCCTCTGTTCTTCTGTTTGCTTTGCCAATATCTTAATACACCACCACACAGAAGGAGAATATTTTGCAGCATCTTTTGTGATATCTTCATTTTTTTTTTTTTTTGAAGTCCAAAACTGACAACTTTTGTATCCAAACAAATGGTGTTACTGCCACATACTGATCCTTTCATAATTAGTACTTCTACTTTATAATTGTCCCCCTTGTGACAGCTAGATGACAACTCGAAGTTCACCCTTCTTTTTGGAGTAGCTGCTCTAAAAATACATATACTTGGCATTTCTGAAATTCTGGACAACATGTTACACTAAATTGCTCTTTAATTTATTTATTGCTCATTTAACAGGGACAAATACATACAACATTGCCACAGACAAATGTGGAAAATGCAATGTATTATAAAATATCTAGTCTAATTTGCAGTCCTTGTCCCTGGTCAGGCTTTTAAGAGCTGATATTAGCATTGAAAGTAATTTCCTGTTGTTCCACCTTTTGTTTGACATGGCAAGCAGCCTTAAGTAAATTAGAGAAGAGAATATTCTCATTTGTGTTTTCACCTGGTTCAGTGTAGCCATCCCTCAGGTATTGTATGATACATAGGATGAAGCGAGGAAGAACCATCTCAGACATCAACAGAAGGTCTTGAGGTACTGAGGGGACATTTTCCCCTGTTCTGAACCGATGCCGTCGACAAAACCTGTCAGAAAGACAAATGTTGATGTTGCAAAAACGTACTCATATGCAAGTAGATTTTTCCCTGTTAGCTTTCATGGGTTCACTTAGTAATTGCTTGTTTTATAATTTAGCCAAAGTATTCATTATATCTAACAGGTGAAACCAGAAACCTTGCTCAGCTATGATTATATAGCTATGGCCAGAATTATGATTATGGGCATGCATAAATTTGAAAATTGTTAAAGTAAGGTTAAGGTAAGTAAGAATTTGGGGATTTTGTTTCTGCCTGTACCTATCGTGGGTTTAATAATGACATACACTATTCATACTGATTAAGCCTCAATTTTACTGATATGCAAAGTGAAAGCAAGAAAGTCACTTCATCGAAAAAACAAACTGTTATACTCTGACAGACTTTTAGTGATTTGTGATGCATCTAACTCAAATATTAGGAGTACATAGGAATAATGACTATGTTCAATATAGCCGTTTCTTGTTTAAAACAAAATTTAATTCAAATATGGGAAAACAATGTAATGTCCAAGTGGGTAGAGGTATTCATTGATCACTTTATCCACTAAAACCATTTAATAATAAATGCACTTCAATAAATGCACTTAAAATGTCATTTTTCTCATAACAATGCTGTACAGTATTTAATGTGCTGTTTGTCACGATATCTATATCATACAGATGTGACTCCCAATTCTGCCACCTGGTTTGAGCATCATTATTGGCTAAACCTTTAAGAAAACCAGCTAAGTCGAGGTTTTCCAAATAAAAACAGGAGCGTTGAAATATTCATAAGTATATCTAAGTGGCACATCATAAAGCGAACGATCACGAATTCACACAAACAATGACGATGCAGCTTAGTAAAATTAGCTTAGGAGCAGTAACTAGTGTTAGCTCATTTCCTTCTAGCACCTGTCAAAACGAAATGGAGTTAGCATAGCCAGCTAGGCTAGCAGCTAGCTTGGACTTACCCACTCTCTCGCATGACATTACTGTCTCCACAGTCACAGGCCCCACCAGCCTGGCTCCTGAACATGTTGAAATCATGGCCCGTGTGGTCTCCATTATTAAAACACTCCGCACACAATGACATGCACGGAGAAATGCCACAGGTCCGGCATCGATATGCCACGAAATTCGCTGTCCAAACCAAGCCACACAGAGTCGCGTTATCATAGGACCGGACCGTTTTGCAGAACTCTTCGAAACCCTCCCCTCCTGCAATTAGACATTTACACCAGTCAAGAGCTTCTGTGTCCGCTGCTGGTTTTTCTGGATTTAGCACAGCATCGAGTAGCTCCTGTAGTTGCCGGACTCCAGCGCTATTGTCAGTCCGGTTTAAGTCTGCCTTTAAGTGCGCGGCAGTAGCTTTCTTGTCCCGGCGTAGCAGCGACGCCGCCATCATGCACTGGCTTGTTGTTCACAATTTATTTTTGTTGTCTTGTTGCCATGTTCTCGGGCCTTCTCGCGATACGTTCCGAGCGTTGTTGTCGCAGGCTGGAATTCCAGAAATGATTTACGCTCAAACAATATACAACAAATCCTAATGATTCAGATGAGTGTTTGATGCTGTATGGTCTAACTGCATTGTTTGACTCGTAGCTTAACGGCTCGGGTTTAGGGAGTTCAGCTGACAGCATCAGATAAACACAGGCTTATGTTAGGACTCCCATATCTTTATGGTATCTTCTCGGGGGGGGGTTACAGGTGTAACAGCACTCACAAGTAACAAACATTATCAGGTGTTTCTTCCAAGTCTCTTGCTTTATTTCCTCACTCATGGTTATGTTGTCTCTACATAAATGTATCTGAATTGACAGACATTAAATTGTTGCTCAGTTTTCCAGAGTTTTTCCACCGTTTACCTTCATTTCCTAAAACTCTTCAAATCCCGGGAAGGAAACCAAAAATCACATTGTCATTTCTTCACTCACCAGTTTCTGATACAGATCAGTGATTTTTTTGTTTTGTTTTGTTTTTCTTTTTAACATTTATTTCTCTTCATTTGAACTGTTGTTTGGCCTACTACCAACTGACTTTTACTATTTACTTTTTATTTTTAAAATATCATGCTGCATGCAGTACCTTGTACCTCTAAACTCCTTCCAACACTTCTCAGTGTAAAAGTAAAAAAAAAAAAAAAAAAAAATCCAGGAAAACTGGCTACTTTTAAACCCCTTAAGCGACCCTTTTCTCTCTCAAAAACGTCTAATCTAGCAAGTTTTGGGCGGACATGGGCGGCAATTAAGAGATTTACGAGATTTACTGCCCTCTTCACCAAAAGGAGCACCTACATCAACCATGTGAAGCCCCAGGATACATTTTAGCGAAGGTCGAGGAGCTGGATGCCTGAAGTGCTCTGCGCACGACGAATATAAGCTGCTCTATTGTGAGGATGATGACATCCTTCTATGCCCGTCTTGCTGCAGGTCTCACTGTTCC